>JAWPHD010009950.1:0-98649 GCA_037043455.1 Cyrtodaria siliqua
AATTTTATCGTTTTGATTACACAAATCAAATAGAAAACTAAATAATGGGTGTTGTATTCATTGTACTCCTTAATCTAAATGTGAAACAGCACGTGTATATCAGTATGTTGAAACCCCATAAATTACTTCCAATATGCCTTATATAAACCTTAACTCAGTCTGCTTTTCCAATAGCCTTATTATCAAAGTACCGTTAACACTCACGAAAACCAATTACTAACCTGTGACCCTTAGCTACACTATGCAATGTTGCATTCGCCATCTACACGTTGACCAGTGTGGTCAAGAGTATTTATATGTAAATAAATATGAACTATATATCTAAGTTATACATATTGTTTCAGGTTAGTGTCATATTTATGTTTTAGTTTGTACTCTGAAATATTGTATTAGTTTAAAAGATACTTATGAACAACTCATTCCTTCATGCCATCAATGTATGCTATGTGTTCACCATTTGTGATATAACGATGGGCATTCGCCGTCTACACGTTGACCAGTGTGGTCAAGAGTATTTATATGTAAATAAATCTGAACTATATATCTAAGATATACATATTGTTTCAGTTTCAGTATTAACCAGTCCCAAATCAGAATTGGACAACCGACCACAACATGTTGCCACATATAACACGTAATGAAACGTTGTACAATAACAAGTATAGTATAATAACTCTTTGTGAAAACAGCAAGAGGGGGAAATAATGTTAATGGAACAAAGATCTCAGCCAATTAGGGGGAAAAGTAGGCTATTTTGCTAGGGGAAGGGGCCGAATACCGGTCCTTATTATATTCGGCCCCTGTTTATGAAGGAAACAAAGCCCTGTGCATCCCTAATATGATTATGGGCCATGCCAGCTCCTGACTTTATGAAGGGCATCATCAATACCACTCGTGTAGAACTAGAATATGTACATCTAGTGTTTAACCAACTTTTTCAACTAATCAGTGGCCTCAGATTGTCAAATACCTGTACCATTTATTCATGACGAGTTAAAGGCGGTCTTCGCCGTTACGAGCGTGACCTATAAGCTCCCTCCCTTTCGGTTCCTTAATGGTGAAGATATTCCTTCATACATGTAGACTCTATCCTATACATATATGCAAACTATGACCAATGTGCAGCATTTCACAATTGTAAATGATGGCATAACTATATAATTTACATATATATATATATGTTCATAATTATATAACACATGTGCATAAGTAATATTTGGGAACATTTGTGTTACATAATAACATAATTATTATTAGTCCAATGTTACGTGTATAGTGTATTGATATGTCACAAAACTTTAAAGTCCCCATCCCGCCATCAGCAGGCAAATTGTACAGCAGATGTACACCGTTTCTAAACCTACTGACGACGAGGTATATATATACGAGGGCCGTTCAAATAGTTCGTGAACATTTTCAATAGTTATTACACTTTTATAAATCAAGTAAATTTTCACTTTCATATCAGTAAAGTATTATAAAATTATTTGAAACAGATTTTAAGAAATACGAGTTTTTACAAACCCACTGTAGCCGCCACGGAGCACGTCATTTGTGAGCTATGGCGTCGCCTTGAAAACCAACAACAACCTAACGTTATAACTGATGAAAATGCTAGCAATAACAAACGCAATAGTTATTTAATTAGATTTTTGTATTATTCACGTTTAGCACTAAATAAATAGTTCACATCGCTGTTGGATATTCATGTTTTATAAGTATATCACAGCTTCGAAAAGAGATCATATGAATTCGATGAGTTTAGCATAAATATTCAGAATATATAGAAAACAAATAGCATAGTCATTCCAAAAGACATGTTTATTGAATATACCGGCATTCTTAATTTATTAACATATAATATATATATATATATCTTGAAGAAAATATGTAAGATTTTAAAAGTTTATGTTTTTGTATTCATTTTTGTTATAATTTTTTTGTTTTGTTAAAAGTTCATATTATTTAATATTTTATTAACATTTTAGTGTTCCGTGATTTTGTTTTTGACGCCGTCAAATTCAACTTAAAAGCAAGGAAATGTTCGTCCACTTATTTATATTTATCCTAGTTCTCCTTGTTCAATATTCATAAAATTCCATAATTGTTTTGGAGTACCAGTGTCAGTGCTACTTTAGTTTAATGTATTTTTGCCAAAGATTTTCCTTTTAGCCATTCCCGAAATGCAGTTATGAAATAAAGACATCACATTTTGGACTGCTTCGTAGATGGGTTTCTCGCCCTGTATATCATTCACTGCAGATTACCTAGACATTGTATCAATTTTTTATTTAAATTATTTGATTTCTTATGTGTTGGATTACAACATGTATGAATCTTAAAAGTTTACGTCAATAAATGAGTGCGATATCGAAAACGTCCACGTATTATTTGAACAGCCTCGTATAACTTACACAGTTTGAGAATCCAAACTCTATAGACACAACATAAACGGCTTAAACCAGCCAGGTCAAACTAAGTCGAATTAAGTTACCAACTCATAATTCATTTTACGTATATTCAATAAATGATATTTTAAGAACACTAAACCTATACTTTTAATCAGCATATATACTTTACTATATGACCTGAACACCTCGATAAAGTTTGGCAAACGGCTTTTGCAGTGCAATTTTGCCGTTATTTCTTTAAAACACTATTGTACACGTAACCATTTATTTAAGAAATCACAAAAAGTGAGAATTCTTTACAAATTTCATGAATCTGTAGTTTGCAGCCCTGTCAAAAATTCACCAAACGTGCAATGGTCTGTGAAGAAACTTACGCTTGGAGCAGTAACTTCAAACGTCCACGTGTCCTTGGGTAATGTCGGCTCGACGACTTCCGGTTTTAGAAGCTGGACACGTTGCACTTCTGGCGATAGGCTACTTATGTTCACCTCATTCAGTGACGTTGTCGGGTTGGATGACATGAAAAAAACAATATGCGTCGTCCCTGTCTGTTGAAAAATATAAACAGAAATTCAAAAATACGTTCATTCCAATGTGAGTCAGATATGGCTGTTTTTCATTTATAGATATTCACATCTGAACAAGTTTGGTGAAGAGCGGATGAAACATTAAGGAGCTAGATTGTTAACAAAGCAAAGTTTGGCATTTTTAAATATTCAAGGGCTGTAACTCTGATGTTTCTAGTCCGACGAACCTTACATTCGTGTTCCTTTCAAATAAAACATTATGCAACTATTGAAGGGCAGCGATTGTAAAATATAAAAAGATATTCAACTCGTCTGATGACGATCGGAAATTCCCACCCGGCTTCAAACCCACGGGGGCAGAGATTTGAAGCGTTCACGCAACACGTTTTAAAGGCATTGTATACTTATTGAAACGTAAAATGAAACCGTGGACGAAGTACTCGGAAGCGTTATTACAACGTAGAGAATTACGAAGTCATATCAATGGAATATAATTAAAAGTTACATACTATGCCAAATATACTCCTCTAAATAAGGACCATGTTTAGATGTGGCTCTTTTTTAAAGTGCTGTAATTGAACAATTATAAGTAAACACATGTATTAATTTTATATGAATATAAAATTCATAATATTAAAGAGGCACTACCTATATCTACGCGATTTTTAATGTAAAATATTAAATACTCAATATTACTGCATTTATATGTATGCAAAGCTATTTTATGAGTATTCTAAGAAGCAACAAGGTTCGTATTGCAGTTCTGTAAATTATTAATTATGATCAAAACAATATCTTGAATAAAATGCTGCCCAGCCGTTTATTCCTGCCGGAGAACTACGAGTTTTTTACAATTTTATCGGACATGCGCAATGCCATTCAGTTGAAGGTGTACCGGAAGTAAATCAAATCCCATTGAGTCCAATGCTATATTGACAAAGCTTTCTAGTTAGCCATTTTTCAAAATGAAATTCAAACTAAGATTCACTTACATGTTCTTAGTCATGAGACCTGCCTCTCTAGAAAACTGCTGAGAATAGTAGGGGTCATGTGGCATATAAGAAAATAAAATTCTGATCTTTGTTGATACCGTGAACAAACTGCATTCATTCGGCACCTCTTAAATGTGTTCTACTTTCACTTTCAAAACTGTCAAGTTGATAAATAAAATCATCATACAACCATGCAAATGGTTTTAAGCTATCACAAACATGTCAATAAAGTCATTTCAGCCAGAAAAACAGGCCTTAAATACTCAAAAATGCCTTTTATCACAAAAAAAGTTAGGGATTATATATTTGGGAACTCCTTTCGACTACACCAGGCATGAATACCATAGTGATTTACTTCCGGTACACTACACCAGGCATGAATACCATAGTGATTTACTTCCGGTACACCTGAACGAAAACAAACTACTCGGGGCAGTTCCGATAGTAAACGAATCGATCGGAACTCGTCGCCAATCCGACGAGGCAGTTCCGATAGTAAACGAATCGATCGGAACTCGTCGCTAATCCGACGAGGCAGTTCCGATTGTAAACGAATAAGATCGGAAAATCTCCGTAATCGGCTTGTCTAAAACAATTACGAATACAATTTCAAAAATCCGATCTTTTCTATCCTGTTTTTCCCAAGCAAAAACGCATATTACATGGAGTGAAATTATTGCCGTTTACCTTTTTCATAGACCTCTTTACAATTAAGTAAAGTGTATATCAATTGGTGGACAAAAAGATATAGGTAGAGCATCTTTAAAGACTGAGTAATTATTACTGTTCTCTTTGGTGGTCCTTACATTATTTTGAGGAGTATAAATATGTCCAAGTGTACTGTTAAGCTGTATCCCTTATGCGCGACGCTGACGTTAAGCATACAACATGTAGCGTGCAGATCCAAATGGTTTATTTATAGCATTTATAGCACAGGTATTGTTTATGTAAACACTAGAGTTTAAAAGTTAGCAAACCTTTTTAACGAAGCATACGTTTCTAATCAGTTGTTTCAATAACGCCTGGGTACATCGGGTGATTTAATGCAAATTTGGCGGTAATATTATACACTAATACTTGACATAAAATATACATCATCCCGGTTAAAGATGAAAACAAACATACTCGGACTTTAAACACCGAGCTACAGAAACAACTCGCTCAATCCGATTCCGGTAACTCTGGGAGTAAACAAACGAATAAGTCTAAAAGCCTTGTATTGCACCTCGCACAAAATCCTAGGAATTTCATTGGATTAGAGCGGTCACATGGTGACCCTCTATTATTCTATAGTGGGTCAGTAGATTTCATAGAGGGTCACTAAAACAATATGGACTACAATTTTGATTCAAAGTTTAAATCATTTGCAAATAGTTCTTTAAATCGTTAGTAACAAACATAATAAGTAAATTTAATAAAGTTTTTAAACTGTACCAGTCGTGACGTCTCAATGACAGTGACGCTCTATTATAATGGGTTAAATATCGGCGTTTGCCTTAAAAAAGGTGCTCGATGCAATAAACCAGTTATTGGGTTTGTTACTGACCCCCTACAGAAATATGTGGGGTCAGTCAGATGTATAGGGGGACTCGGCTATCGCCTCGCCCCCTATAAATCTGACTGACCCCACATATTTCTGTAGGGGGTCAGTACCGCCTCGCCCCCTATAAATCTGACTGACCCCACATATTTCTGTAGGGGGTCAGTAACAAACCCAAATAGCCGAATCCCCCTATACATCTGACTGACCCCACATATTTCTGTAGGGGGTCAGTAACAATCCCAATAACTAATAATGTAAACCTACGTCGAGGATGTAATCGTCGTCGTCGCACGTGTCAAACTGCCTGTAGAACTCTAGTACCGTCTGGTGGCGCTGTGTGATGGCATTCTGGAGGTGATAGTCTTGCTGGTCGTCCGTATGTAGCAGGCCCTTGTGGTCCGTGTGAGTATCCTAGTGGAAAATGGGACATGCTAAGTATAAGGTTCACAGGAATTCGAGGTTGTGCCATACACAAACAAGTAGGTGTAAAAGTCGAACATGGAATTTGGTATTACCAGAACAAAGTCAACCAAAAACATGGAATTTGGCAACCAAAAACATGAAATTTGGCATTACCAGAACAGTCAACCAAAAATATGGAATTTGGCATTACCAGAACAGTCAACAAAAAACATGGAATTTGAACATGGAATTTGGCATTACCAGAACAAAGTCAGCCAAAAGCATGGAATTTGGCATTACCAGAACAAAGTCAACAAAAAACATGGAATTTGAAACAAAGTCAACCAAAAACATGGAATTTGGCATTACCAGAACAAAGTCAACAAAAAACATGGAATTTGAAAACAAAGTCAATCAAAAACATGGAATTTGGCATTACCAGAACAAAGTCAACAAAAAACATGGAATTTGAAACAAAGTCAATCAAAACCATGGAATTTGGCAGTACCAGAACAAAGTCAACAAAAAACATGGAATTTGAAACAAAGTCAATCAAAAACATGGAAATTGGCATTACCAGAACAAAGTCAACGAAAAACATGGAATTTGGCAACCAAAAACATGGAATGTGGCATTACAAATTTGGCAGTACCAGAACAGAGTCAACCAAAAACATGGCATTTGGCATTACCAGAACAAAGTCAACCAAAAACATGGAATTTGGCATTGCCAGAACAAAGTCAACCAAAAACATGGAATTTGGCATTACCAGAACAAAGTCAACCAAAAACATGGAATGTGGCAGTACCAGAACAAAGTCAATCAAAAACATGGAATTTGGCAACCAAAAACATGGAATATGGCATTACCAAAACAAAATCAACCAAAAGCATGGAATCAAAAAAAGCATTACCGGAACAAAGTCAACCAAAAACATGAATCAAAAACATGTAATTTGGCAGTATCAGAACAAAGTCAACCAAAAACGTGGAATTTGGCATTACCAGAACAAAGTCAACAAAATACATGGAATTTGGCATTACCAGAACAAAGTCAACCAAAAACATGCATTAAAATAGAACGCTAGAACAAAACAAATACTCCACTGAGATGCACGGAATAATAAAAAGGGTATTTTTATTTTTAAAAAATCCAGAAAAACAAGCGTGTGTTATGATTCTGGCATTCACTCTATTTTATCTATAAATTAACAGTGTCTCTTCTTCTCTCTATCATTCTATATTATCGTAATACAAGCATGTGATTGCATATGCATAGTTTCATATTTCTCTGAGTTCCTTATTGAGGTCAAACTGAGTTTGCTCCATGTTGTATTTGATGTACGTGTCGCCCGTATTAGATTTCAGAATGTCCGCCATGAAGTCTTCTGTTGATATGAACTTCTTAAATCAAATGTAATTGTAGTGCCAACATTTTTGATATAAAGAAACATCTCCGTGTCCTGCGAATAAAATATAGAAAAAATAGTGCAATGCTATTTTCCTTCAGAAATTCGTTAATAATGAAAAAAAAAAATTACCATTCAACAATTTGTGAATAATTTCCAATACAACTAAATATGTTTAAAAGGTGTGCGTCAAGCTTTGGTACTAAATTTGTGGGTTAGGGCACCTAGGATTTAGATCACGTGTCATAAAAAAGAAAATGGCTACCTGAAAGTGGTGAACCCCAATCCCACTTGTCCAGAACACTGCAAAGTCGGCGTCTGTCGGCTCTCCGTAGTCTGAGAATCCCACACCAAACCACGTGGCGGGCGAGATGTTGGTCACCACGTGAAAATAAACACGTGTTTGATCGTAATCCAGCCGCCATGAAAACTCCAACTTCCGGTCTCGGTCCAATACTATACTGTATGGATAGTCGGATTTGCCATCTTCAGTCGTGGACCGCGCCATGGCCATCAGAACAGTGACAATTAAAACTGAAATATTCGCGTTATGCTTGTTCATTTTGATCGGTTTATTGTTTTTAGTTTGTCGTATACATTAGATGTTTAATAGCAGACAACGGTTAAACCAAACTTCTGTCAGAAGAAACGCATCAAGTTATTGTGTTGGAGACAAAAAAAAATCGTCTGCTGTGGAATGGCGGCAGTATGGCGGCACCTGCGTTGTACCGCGCGTTTTATAGCGCGTTTGGTGATTCTGCGCAAACGGCAAATAATAGAAAAATAAATAATAATTTACTGATCAATTCACAACAAGGTATTAGTTACCAAAATGTGTTAATACAAAGCGTCATGTTCAATAAGTAGTAATTCAGCGACCATATTGTTATTTGACAACTGTAATACTGATTGTTATTTGACAACTGTAATACTGATGAATCAGTGTTCTGATACATCACGAACAATTAAAAACACTAATACCGTCAGCGTATAATTATCACGAACGTTGGTTTTATATTTCACGAATATATGTTTTGTATATCACGAATATATGTTTTATTTGAAAACGGAAAATCTCGATATATAAAAATGCTTTTCTTTATGTTCAGTTCGTTAAATATAGTTATAACTCCAATTCCCGATATCTTATATTTCCATCCAACTGTTCACGTTGGCATTCGTTATTTTCGCTATGAACTTTCCAAATAATAATTGCGCAGAAAATATCTGAAAACGAACAAAAAAATCCGAAGATTCCGAAAACTGTGTAGGACGAGAAGTCGCTATAAAAGGTCACATCTGTTTCCACGGCAACCCGTTTTGGATTATTTGTTTTCTTCTTATTCGCGTGAGTGATCATCGCTGACGGCTTGAAGATTAATTTACAATTTCCTTCGAACGTCTTTAACAATACGAGAGTCGTTATCGTTGCCGGTTGTCAATAGGGCGTGATTAAATATGTACAGACGCAATAAAGCAAGCGTCCAGTAATCACGTCACCATTTATCAGCACCACTTCAGAGAATCATTTGAACAATAAACACCAATCTCTACCCAGAGTACACTCGTTCGTCAAGGGAAAAAGGGCGAACGGTTAGGTCACGTGATTATTCAAAAATGTTATGACGATGTTTATAATAAATCCTTTTGCGTGATCTGCAAAGATAAAATATAGTTAAATAATTTCAATTTTATTTCTACGAGTTAATTTTTGTTAATTATTTTCTGCTATCGAGCTTCGGTTTGAAATGTTTACATGTGCGTTTCGATTGAGGAGACCTAATAACGTATTATTTTTGTAGTAAAATAGTCCCTATTAAAACTAATTGTTTTCATGCATTATTTCAAATCTTGCAACATCTAATTTGCAGATATTCTGAAAATTATACATAACATATTCCAATTTAACAGGTTTAACCAAAATCTTGTAATTTAGTTGTCGCCGCCTCATTATGGGGGTGTTGAAGCTATTGTCGCCGCCTCATTATGGGGGTGGGGGTTGGGGGGGGGTGGTGTTGGAGTGAAAACAAGATTCGTTTATTCTCTGTATATCTGAATATATATTTATAACAATGTATGAGTCTAATGCATGATAATGATGGCATGAATAAAATGAATAAAGACAATGCCTGAATGGAAATAACAATGATGAATGGAAATAGCATCTCAGTTAATATAATCACAAGTAAAGTATTGTATAGAAAATACATTCAGACATAATAAAAGGCTGAATGCACAATAAAGTTCGAACTGAAAGTAACAAAGGATCGCCAACTTGGAATTGAACAATACATGAAAATTGACGAATTAACCATTTCCAGAGAAAAGCAATTAACACAATGATGGATACATGTCTCATAAACAAACATATGATGGATACATGTCTCATAAACAAACATATTACTAACCTGAATATATATACTATATTTTACAAGATAAATATAACAGATTGCAAACTGGCAATAGCTTCTGTTCTTTCTCTACCAACTGAGATGTTCAACTGCGCGCATAATTTTCCCGCCAGGTTAGTTGTGTCAAAGGTTAAATTCACACCTCTGTGAAATATTACTGAAGTTTAAAGGTGGTCATCCTAAATTGAAATGTCTAACGTAAGGTAAAGAGAAAGTAGATTGAAATAAATACTGATAAAGGTGATCCTTTGACAGCAACAAACACAACTAAGAGAATAAAGCAGCAGACTCGGTTTTATTGAGTCTGTTCATGAGAAGTAATGAAAGTTCTCACGCCCACTAGCACCGGCTCAAGCGGCACTCTACTTCAAAGCCACCTATATTGGGAAATATTCATTTTCATGGACAAGTGTTAATCAATGGCGGCAGATGAAGGTTGTTTAGACAACGCTAATCAAGCACTATGAAATGAAAGATGAAATGAGTGATGAAAAGAGATGATGAACTGATCAATGTTTAAAACACAACACAATGGTGAGATATACCGGTTCTTAATACCTGTATATGTCATCCTGTGACATAGTAGAGATATATGTGAGTGCAAGGAACGATCACTCTGCGTGGAGATTGAACAAACACATCCCGTAATAATAATAATAAAAATAATTCCGTAAACGGTGTTTTGTTGAATCTGACTGGTCCCGTATTGGGTGGGCTTCATGAAATTAAACATGCAGTTGTTCGGGTTAGCAAGTTCCGTCCACTTCTTTTCAATGGAAGGTTATACCAGATATCTAACATTCGAAGTCATGTAATTTTCAGCATGGGACCATAGCTTGAGGAGTTGTCTTTCTTAAGAGGGAAATGAGAGTTAATAATAAAAGGGGAAGCCGTTTCCAGGTCATCGGGGACTATCTTGGAGGCATTCTAGACTTACGTCTCTGGTTATACGTTTAAACATATTTGGAACAAAGTTACCTTTTTGCATTTGAAAGAAACTGAAACACATCTTTTAGAAAGGCAAAAACTGTATGGTTAGAAATGTTCGATCACTTCAATACTAATGATAAACAAATGCAAAGGAAATACAAGAAACTAAATGGACGCCGCAATTTTTTTTTCTAAAAAAATCAAGATCGCCTTGTGTGTCCCGTTAACACTTAAATTTTAATTTGACGTTAAAAACGTCAATCACAAAACAAGCATGCTGGTTTGACGTTTACACCGTGTGTAAAGAGTGCATGCTGTCTACATAGGCCCTAATCTTTAGTTAGATAACAAACTGCTGAAATGTATGAACCATTTACATAATTTGGCATTATAGCTGCTCTAAAATCCATTGCACATTTCGGAAATATTCATGTTGAAGTGTTAATCAATGGCGGCAGATGAAGGTTGTTGTTAATCAATGGCGGCAGATGAAGGTTGTTTAGACAACGCTAATCAAGCACTAACACAAGTGGTGCTTGAGGTTGGATATATCGCCTCAATGGCTGAACAAAGTCATCGGTGACAAATACAGAACACTACAAACAGATTGATAACGACTTAGGAACTGTGAAGTAACTATCCAGAATATGTAACCATCCAGAATAAGCACGTGATTCTCTCTCTTTTCTTTTTTTTTACTTTTCTTCTTTTTTTCTTTTTTTTTCTTTATTTTTGTTCGTTTTTGTTTTTATATTCAATGTACGATGGATACGTTTTAAAATGTATTACTTTACTGTTCATATACACGACACACGTACATTCGTGCAGTTAGATAGCGGAATGTATGGCGGATGTTACAACTGAATTATATTAACTAGTTGCAAGGCTGTGCCTATTTTTTTAACCGTTATCTGGAATAAAATTACACCATTAGAAAGGTTATTTATTTGGCTTTCTGGCAATGTCAAATATATAAAAAAATCAGTAAAACAAGGAGACATAATGTCTGTTTGCAATGTAGATGGGTGTGCCGTACATCGAGGCCTCTCGCATACCGCCACGATAGGGGTAGTAAAAAACGACAAACTTACCTGAACGACAAGTGTTTTCAGTTGAATATAGCTTTTGTACTGTCGTGTCATATCCCCGTCATATAACGTAATCTAACAAATTCACAGTTATATTGGACAATAATTTCAGAAATGTTGCTATCATACAACTAAAAGAGTAAATCTAAATCAGAACCTAAATAGGCGTTCAGCCGTTTTAACTGAGTGATTCTATACCCACTAATCCCTAACCCACTGTATATCGTTGTAGTAGTACATGTATGACGTTGTATAAATGAATCAGTCTTCTCCGTACGACACCAATCCTAGTTTTAAACGCAGTGAAGGTAAACGCGTATGCGATTTGGCGAAATCAAAACCGCGTGACTTTTGGAAAAACATTAACAAACATTTGAATAAGAAAGGGAAAAGCTCGGACAACTTGTCAGTTCAGGATTTCTTCGATTATTTTAAAACAATATTTCAAACAGACAATAATGTACACAATATAAATGATAACCCGACAGATAACCAGTCGGATTTTATAGACCCTGATCTTGACGGCGAAATAAATATCGACGAAATTAATTCTGTCATAGAATCGTCTATTAGTAATAGAAAATCAGCCGGAATAGACACTCTCTTTCCGGAAGTATTTAAATCAACAAGAAATATTATTTTACCTTATATTGTTAAAATCTTAAATAAGATTTTCTTAAATAAGATTTTCTTAAGCGGAGAATATCCAAAGTGTTGGTTTAAACAATATTTATTTCACAATGTTCACATACACATTATAATAGTAAGGATCTGAAAACAAGCTTATCAAAGCTTATATAAATTCATCTCCTTTCAGAGAAGTCACATTTTGATATGGCTAAGTAACATAAATATTTTAATCATGAAAAGTAAGAAAATAAAGCAGAATAGATAATCAAGGATAAATAATCAGAATGGTAGCTGAGTACGTGTAGCTGAGCACAAAAATGAGAACGTTAAGGAGCTACATATTCTGCTATTTTAAGAAAGTTGTTATGAGGAAACGAGGAGAAAATAAATGGTAAGAAAAAGAGAACAAGAAAAACTCATGTAAATAAATGCGCATACAATCAACACCGGTGTACCCCAACAGCCCCCGCTGCACTGACTGGCCTCTTATTTTAGAATTAGGATGCAAATCTGCGGGTGGAAATTATATAGTTCTGTACACTCTTAAATAAATCGGCGTTTGATTGATAAGAAAGTTCTAAAGAACCAAAAAGGAGATTGTGCTGAGACCGTGGACATGGTAAGTTTGATAGGTGTGTTCGTCTTTGTTCCGCGAAGTTTGGACATACTAGTAGGAAATGATTTGTTGTTTCTGGCGTGCCACATGTACATAAAGGACTGTCTATTATTGATTTCTTAAAAAGATGTTCATTAAGCGCGCTGCATTCTAATCTAAGTCGTGTATGTAGGATTTGAGCTTTTCTGTCTCCAGTGAGAAAATAAGAAGGTGGTTTGTCTCTGACCTTAAGACAGGTTTTAAAGCTGATTAGTGTTTCACAGTCTCTTACACTTTGGGGCAATTCATTCCAGTCACGGATAACAGAAGGTAAGAATGAGTCTCTATAGAGACTCGTTCGTGCGTGCATGATTTGCGTATTCTGACTATTTCTTAAATTATAAGTTGAACGATCATTGACGTCGAGGGGAACAAGTTCTGACAGGAAGTTTGGGGTAAGATTATTTTTCATTTTGTAAAATAGAATAAGTTGGTGTTTTTTGCATCGATTATCAAGAGTTTCCCATTTTGTTTCGTCATACAATTTAGCTATACTACACAGTTTTGTCGCACCAGTAACGATTCGTGCTGCTTCGATTTGAATGGCTTCAATGGATTTACGTTGTTCTTGGGTGCAGTTGCACCAGACAACATCACCATATTCTAGTAACGGTCTTATGAAGGAAATGTATATGTGTTCTAATGTTTGGCGATTAATAATGAATTTCAGGCTTCGAAGAATACCAATACGTTGCCACGTTCGGTTTGTGATAGATGCAATATGATCTTGCCATTTGCCGTCGTCGGATATTGTTACGCCTAAGTGTTTATGTTGTTTGACATCCTCTATATTAACATTGTTCATGAGTAGAGTAGGATGTGCTGGACGGAAAATTTTCCTAGAAATTGTGAGAGATTTTGTTTTGGAAGGGTTAAAATCCACCAACCATTGCTTGGACCAGGAATTGATTTTATCTAGGTCATTGTTTAAGGTGTTCGCTGCTACAGTAGGGTTATCAACAATCAAGTGTAAACTGGTGTCATCAGCAAATAGACTTATGTTAGAGTCGATTTCAGTAACAATATCGTTGATGTAAATCAAGAAGAGTATCGGACCTAAAATAGACCCTTGCGGAACACCGGCTGTGGTTTTCTTCCAATTTGATGTTACATTGTTAAGAACGACGCGTTGCTGTCTGTTAGATAAGTATGAAGAGAACCAGTCAAGAAATGTTCCAGTTACGCCGATTGCTTTAAGTTTGAATAGTAGACCTTTTTGCCAAACTCGATCAAAGGCTTTGGATATATCGCAAAATACTACTCGGATTTCTTTTCCTTCGTCTAGAGCTTTACAGATTGCGTTGTAGAGATATGTAAGTTGGTTTATAGTAGAATCACCTGGGATAAATCCAGATTGGGCAGAGGTTAGTATGCTGTGTCTGGATAAAAAGTTAAATAAATACTTGAACACACATCTACCCATAGTTTTACTTATACAGCTTAATAGTGAAATAGGTCGATAGTTACTTGGGTTAGAGGGGTCGGCTTTTTTGAATATAGGAGTTACATTTGCATGTTTCCATGGGGATGGGTAGTAAGAGTTCTGCAATGACATATTAAAATACTTCGACAGCGGGATTGAGAGTTCGATAGAGCCCTCTTTGAGTAGTCTGGGGCTGATTAAATCAGGCCCAGAAGCTTTTGACACGTCTAGTTTTCTGAGAATGTCCATAACATCCTGGGGTGTAATCGTTATTTCAGATAAATAGTTTTGAACTGGGTTTGTAATTGGTGGTAATTGTGTATTATTGTCGTCAACAGAGGATTGGCTACAGAAAAAGTTGTTTAATAGGTCTGCTTTTTCACAGTCAACGGTAGCTTCGATATTATTGTGGAATAGCGTAGGAATTTTATGTGTGGTCTGATTATTGTTTATTATTTGTTTAGCTAGTTTAAACCAATTTTTGCTGTTTGTTTGCGAACTGTTAAGTTTATCGGTTAATGCGTTGTAATAATCGGCTTTAGCTTTTCGAATGGCTTTGGTTACTTCGTTTCTCTTTTTTTTGAAATCGCTCCAGTGGGAATCGGAGTTTGACTTTTTTGCACGTTTGTGAAGACGCTTTCTTCGTCTTATAAGTTTGCGCACGCTGCTATATAGCCAAGGGATTTCACAAGGACGGATAGTGACGATCTTGCTAGGTATAGTACTGTTCGCTGCTTCTAAAATGATGTTACTAAGAGACAATGCAATGTCATCTAAGTTTTCGGAATTAAATAGAACGTTCCAATCAGTATTTCGTAAGATATTCCGAAATGCGTTATAGTCACCTTGGTCATATTTCCAAACTTTACGTTTAAAGCTATGTGACGTTGGCTTTGTCAGATTCAGAACTATCACAATCGGGCAATGGTAACGTACGAGATTTGGAATAAATGGATCTCCGACAAAACTAGTTGTAACATTATTATTGTTTTTGACAATAAATAGGTCTAATAAAGAAGAATTCGATTCTGTAAAATGAGTAGGTTCAGTAATAAGTTGGTTAAACCCATATGAATTAATAATATTGTTGATCCTGTTGTCGTTTGTCTTAAGGACATTGCAATTAAAGTCTCCAGTGATGACAATGTCTTTTATATTGGTATTAAAAGCTCTATCGATACTCTCTTCAATAAGATCCCAGTAAGGATTACCACTGTTAGGGGGCCGATAAAATCCCCCAATTAGGAGTTTTTTATTCGACATTGTCAGTTCGACCCATAGTGCTTCGATTCCAGGTAATAGCAAGTCATTACGTATAGAGCCAAGAAGATGGTCACGTAAGTATATTATAACCCCACCACCAATTCTGTCTTTTCTGTCAAGTCTGTATGGCTTATGAAAGTTGGGAATAGCTATTTCGTCATTTGGTATTAAAGGTGAGAGCCAGGTTTCGGTAAATACTAGTATATCGTATGGCTGCATTTCTGCCTGTAGTAGGTCAATTTTAGGTTTAAGGCTCTGGATGTTCATATGTAAAATACTAAAACCACTTCCGATGATATCCAAGGATACAGAAGAGCTTTCATAGCTTACCGTGGACACATTGATAGAAGAACTCGGGCCTGGATTAGGATGTACATCTCCTGATAATATTATTATCATCAGTAATATCCAATAGGTCAGGATGGCCGATGTTAGTACACATAATATATGATTTGTAAATGTAACATTTTGCCTATACTTGGCTGATGCTGGTATCTTAGTAAATGGGAAAGTTATCTGTGAGTATACAGACTCGTTTTTGTTTAATTGTCGTTTAAGACAATAAACTGACACTTGGTGGAAATATAAATAGAACGCGACTATAAGTATCACCACAAACCTACATCCTGAAAAGTGTACATGTCGAAAGCCGCGACCCTCACCACACACAGATGGGCCTTGTTTGGAAAATGTCATGTTATAGATATAAAGCGTTTAGTGAAAACGCTGGCTACTGAGCGTAGAGAGGATACGGACATACGACGAGGACTTGCCAGTACAACACAGGGCTGCCAACACACAGACGGGGAAAATGAAATGCGCATGATAACAAAGGAACAAAAAGTACAGGTGCTTAAAGAAGGAAAAAAAATGAAAAAGAAAATATTTCCTCTGGATTCGTATGGGTCTTAAGTACATAGTATATTCATTTGAGCTGAGAAGTGTTGATATATGTGGACGAAATTATGTGTAGTATATGTTGAGTTATACAATCTCAAAAATATATCAGTAAGCAAACACCAATACATAAGTCAGGGCATGCATATATATAGATTGTATGAGTTATGAATTATAATGGTACTCATTTGGCAACGTAGATATAAATAATCTTAACTGTTAGTACAACTATTTGTTTGATAAGAAAGTATGTTGACCTTCAGTATATTATGATACTTTCTGAATCGGACACTATTATTTAGGATAATATCATGGAAGCACAGACTTAATATTCAGTATATTCTAACACATAAGACAAAGGAAAACAATGGAACATATATACAGTTTGAACGTAATTCCTGGATGGCCTGGCACATATCTCGAGGCCTGCAAAACGTTCAAGAAAAACTAATGCTACAATTCAGTTGGCCTAATACGTGCAGCTTTATTTTGGTGTGCGCACATGTAAATAAACATGACCTGATTTAGTCACTATTATTGGCGAGTGATTTGATGAAAAGGAAACTGGTTTGACCGGTTTGTATTGAATAGGCCGTGCACCAATGCAAAACGTTCAAGAAGAACAAATACATGTAAATAAACATGACCTGAATTGGTCACTATAATCGGCGAATGAAAGTGTTGGGGTGAAGGAATGTTAATCCCTATATTCAAGAATAAGGGAGATATTGACTCCACGAGTAATTACAGAGGTATAACTCTTATAAATATGTTAGCAAAAATATTTCCTCATGTTTTACTTAATCGTATAAATAAATGGTCCGTAAAACACAATAAGATAAATGATAACCAGTATGGATTTCAAAAAGGTAAATCTACTGCTGACTGTATTTTTAATTTCTATTATATGATTGCAAAAGTATTAAAGGGAATGTAGCGCCACAGTCAAACAAGCTTTATTACTGAGAGTTCTGAAAAACTTGGAAAAAGGTGAAAGAATTATCAAAATCGGATGATAAACAAAAAAGATATGACCATTTAAAGGTTGTTCTAAAACGAATATGGGAGCCGCCATTTTTTAGAACTATGACGTCATAGTTCCAAATTACCATATATGGAATATTGATCAAAATCATTTAAAGCAAAAAAAGTCGCTGCAAATGAATGCAAAATCCTTTACTGGTCATATAAAGCATTATTGCCATTAAGTATACATATTTTTCATACAGTAGCTGTCATTTTTTCCTATTAATCAGTATTTTTTCATATTTATAAATATTCCATATATGGTCCTTAGAACTGTGATGTCATAGCTGTCAAAATGGCGGCTTCTATATCCGTTTCAACAGAACCTTCAAATAATCATAACTTCTTTGTTTATCATCCGATTTTGGAAATTATTTTACCTTTATTCATTTTTTGCAGAACCCTCAATAATAAAGATAGTTTGGCTGTGGCGCTACATTCCCTTTAAGCACAAAAGGTAAAAAACTCTATTGTGCGTTTGTCGATTTCAAAAAAGCGCTCGATACAGTAGAAAGATATTTACTGTGGCATAAACTCTCACAGGAAAATATAAGTCTAGAATGCTGAAAATTCTTCAGTCAATGTATAGCACGGTAAAGGCTTGTATAAAATACAAAAATAAAGTTTCAGAATTTCTCAACTCCGACAAAGGTTTAAAGCAGGGGGATCCGTTGTCTCCGATAATGTTCATGTTTTTCATTAACGACATAGCTAGTTGTATAAACTCTGATATTAATGACGTGTTTACAATTAATGAACTTAAAGAGGTTGGCTGGGAAAGGACGTAGTGATGAGATTTTTTTTAAATTCATATTTAAAGGTTCTTTGGTATAATTTAGATTCAAAATTATCAAAAAAAGGCTATGTCACCACGCTTTTTTCCCCACTAGACGTCATTGAAGAATGCACGTATTTCTAACTTAAAAATTTCACTAAAAAGAGGAAATATAGTGTCATTGAACATTTTCACAATTGTTTTCATAACATTACGTTTATTGAAAAACAACAATTAATTTTCGATTGCATATATACATATCTTTCAAATCATACAAAAGCAATTGTAATCCTCGTTCGTCTTTTTACTTTAAAAAGCAAACATATATGGACGGTACCCCACCCACTTTTGTTTTTACCGAAAAATTAATTCAAGATAAAACAATATGTTCTAATGATCAACTTTTTTTAAAACTTATATATGTCAAGGTCCTATGACATTTCTTTAAAAACAAGTAAAAAAAAATATAGGTCACCAGGCTTCTAATGATTTTTAAATTACACCCATTTTGGAGTTATTTTGACATTTTCAATGTAAAATACTGTACACACAATATTGACATGGAGATCGAAAATAAAATTAGCTCAGTATCTACTTTTATATATGTATTCCACTACTGAAAAACAAAAATCTGATTTATTCTATAGCAAAAGGATAAATTCTACTCAGAGCTACCCATACCCCATGATCACAAATGACGGAAAAAATATGAAAAAAAAAAATTTGCTTAAAATTTGGTATGTTACCATCTTAAATCCTACATTATATCCATATCTACTAGAATGGAAAAAATGAAACAATTCTGTTGTCAAATAAAACTATGATTTAAAAAATAAAATGTTTAGACTTGAAGATGTCAAAACTTGCCCAGCCAACATCCTTAAGGTGTTTATCTTGTTATATGCAGATGATTCTGTGATCTTTACACAATCGGCCGAATCGTTACAATACGTGTTAAACGATTTACAAAACTATTGTAATATCTGGGGATTAAAAATTAACACTAGTAAAACCAAAATAATGGTCTTCGAAAAGGGCAGGCATTCCATGCCAAAACTGTATATTAATGAAGTTGAATTGGAACTAGTAACGTCATTCAAGTATTTGGGCGTGGAATTTTTCAAAAATGGTAATTGGTCAAGAACCCAACAGCATTTAGCTCAGCATGCATCTTACTCACTTCATAAGTTATACAATGTATTTAACCAGATAACTATCCCTATTAATGAGAAGTGTAAATTATTTGACTCCCTTGTGGGATCAATTTTAAACTATGCATGTGCAATTTGGGGGTTCCATGAAGCGCCTAAAATAGAAAATGTACACACCAAATTCTGTAGAAATATTTTATGTGTAAGAAAATCAATTAACTTAGAGGCCTTATACGGAGAGTTGGGTTGTTATCCATTAAATATATATAGAAAACCAAAAATACTTAAATACTGGGCAAAAATTCTTACCAATCGCGATTCTCTAACTTTCAAGATTTACTGGATGTTAAAAGAGGATTGCGAATATAATGAGAATCGAATGAACTGGGCGGGGTATATAAAACGCGAATTAGAAAACCTTGGGTTCGCGGATATTTGGCACAATCAACTGTTGATAGATATACCATATGAGCAAATCAAACGTAGAATAGTAGATCAATATAAACAATATTGGTTTGGCAAGATTAATAATTCAAACAGACTATTATCATATAACAGATTTAAATACAACCTTGATTATGAAAATTATTTAAATATTATAGCGACACCTACATTTCGTATTGCCTTAACGAAATTTAGAATTTCTGCATATACCTTAGCTATTGAGACGGGGAGATATACTAATGTTGAGCGGAGTGAGAGATTGTGTGTATATACTGTAATATGAGAGCTATAGAGAGTGAGTATCATTGTTTGCTTGTGTGTCCGTTTTATGCGGAACTGAGAATAATGTATCTGCCAATATTTTTCTGTAGATGGCCAACACTTAATAAATTTGATACTATCATGTCGAAGCAATCTAAACACTTACTCGAACAGTTAAGCAAATACCTATATTATGCCTCTGCAAAACGCATTGTAATAATTAACACATTGATTGTATAACAACTTGTACAATACCATTTTCCGGGTATGAGTATTTATGAAAGAAAGATGTCAGAAAATATATAATAATTGCATTCCTCCTTGAAAATAATTGGAATGAACAGATATTTATATGTATTTGCATTATGTCACCATGAATGGGAGAAAGATTGTATTATTAATTTTGTAGGCTATAAACTATTGTAATAAAATTATGTTATGTTATATTACTGTAGAATGGTCTAGCGGTAATTATGTTAAAAAATTACTTTGTAATTAATGATTTACTTTGTAGGACCGCCTAAAAATAGACAAGAGTTTTGTCTAAATAACTTGGACCAGTCTTACTAATAATATTATTTTTCATAAACGATCGTGTTCCTATAATTAAAATTAGTATATATTAATGTAGATGGTCTAGCGGAATAAATATGTATTTTTCATGTAATTGTGTTAAAACTGACTTTGTAATTAATGATTTATTTTCCGTACCGCTTAAAAATAGTCAAGGATTTTGGCTAAATGACTATGAGCGTTCATATTCTTCTATTTAAATCTCAAAAAAGAACACACGTTTTGTTTTTACTAAAATTGATTTATATCATCGCAGAAGTTAGGGTTAGGGTTATTTGTTATTTAACATTTATTTTCCGGGACCCGATTCTTTATTTAATTTTCTATCCAAGTTGGGTCATATATGTTTGCCATAGGTATTTTGTTAAAACCATCATATCATACTGCTATTAAACAAGCATTATTTATTTTTTGTGGGTAGTTATACTAACAAACATAAAGAAGCAGTTATGTAATAAACAAGAAATGTGTCCATGGGACACGGATGCCCTCACTTTAAACCATCTGCCTAACTGCGACCTTGACCTTTGGGGCACTGACATGATTCTTGCACAAGACACACCTTCTCATTGTGAAGAACATTGGTGTGAAGTTCGACGCATTAATTTTCTTCAGTAGTTTTGGACTAATGGCTGATATGAAAGAAATGATCTTTGACCTCCAACTGTCACCGTGACCTTTGAGGCACTGACATGATTATTGCGTGCGACACACCTTTTCAATTTGATGAACATTTGTGTGAAGTTTGACGCAACTCCCTTCAGTAGTTTCCAAGTAATGGCTGAGACATGATTTCTTTTAAGATTTTTTGATCTTTGACCTCCAACTGTGACCTTGACCGTTGAGACACTGACATGATTCTTGCACGCGACACACCTTCTCATTGTGACGAACATGTGTGTGAAGTTTGACACAACTCACTTCAGTAGTTTCCAAGTATGAGACATGAATCTTTTACGATTTGTTGACGTTTGACCTCCAACTGTGACCTTGACATTTGAGGCACTGTCATGATTTTTGCACGCGACACACCTTCTCATTGTAATGAATATTTGGATGACGTTTGACGAAACTCACTTCAGTAGTTTCCAGGTAATGGCTGATACATGACTTTCTTCACGATTGTTTTACCTTTGACCTCCAAGTGTGAACCTGACCTTTGAGACTCGAACATGATTCTTGCGCGCGACACACCTTCTGTTGCGAATGCTTCTCAATGTGATGAACAGTTGTGCGATACCCTTCAGTACTTTCCAAGTAATAGCTGAGACACTATTTCCGATTGACGGACGGACAGTGCAATTACTATATGCCTCCCTGTGGGGGCATCTTACAATATTAAATGACTTTGTAATTAAGCATTAACGTTCCGGGATTGCATGAACATGTGCTTTAACATATACATGTTTTATAGTTTTTATAACATGATTAGTCATTTAGCAGTCAATAAGTATCTTTATTTGTATTTTTTCTTAATATTTTTTCATTTTCATACGTAAGTAACATATCGAGGGTATAACACCGTACTGTGCTATATCTACACATTTGTATAGGAAATATAATACAATAGAAGAAAAAAGACAAAAAGTAACAAATATACAGTTTCATAATGTTTAATTCGTAATTTTATTAGTAATTATGATACAAGTCTGTTGGATTCTTTTCTCTTTTTTAGATATTTAATCGTGTTTAGGTATGATAGCAGAAAATGATGATGATGTCGTGTAAAAAGACTAGAATAAAATGCACCTATTAACATTTTCTAAAATAACTATGACGTCATTTGTGCTCAATAGTATTCCGTACTCGGTCTCTAAAATAAGGAGTATTCAGTACTCAGACCTCAAATCAGGGAGTACGTGTTATATAACGTACTCCCTGCTCAAATTAAGGAGTATTCAGTACTCAGCGGGGATGATGGGTGTGTGAGTGTGTGTGTGTGGGGGGGGGGGGGGGGGGGGGGGGGGGGGGGGTACATCCTCATACAAATACGTGTATGTAGGTCTATGCCCAAGTTAACGAAATTGGCATACGCCAAATGCACAATAATCTCGTAAACCTAGGTTTCTGACAGAAACATAAGTTTCTATTTCATAAACCGTGGTTTCTGATTGATAACCTATGTTATTGCTCAACGCCGTTTTCACAATAATGCTGGTAAGTAATAGATAGAGTATGGTTTCATCGAGTTGGTTGATTTAAACATCGAGATGGGCGTATTTAAACCAACCAACGAGATGAGACCATACTCTATTTGTTTTGTAGCATTTCAGCTGTCATACCCTCAATTCCAATAACTGGTAGTTAGAGTACAACATTAATTCTGACAGGTGTTACTTTCAATTAAACGATTTACACCTGTGCCAAGACAAAGGGAATTTCAGTGACCCTTCTACAACTTAGGTTATTGGTCACGTGACAATTGTGACCAATCGAACAAGTCGAATAATCATTCTCAACATCTCGTACAGTGCTTGGCAGGGATCCCGAAGAATGACGGGATTCAAGTTGGCCGAGCGTTCACGATTGGTTGAATAATGTGTTCATTGTTTTTTTAACGCATGTTATTGTCACCTGCATTACGTACATAGGCTACCATATTGTTTGCTTTAAATACTCTCCGATCATAAAGACCCGCGTGGTTCCCGGGCAAGAATAGGGTCACCGCTCAAATCACTATCAGTGGCAGAAACAAAATAAACGTGGCTCCAGCGTAAATGGAGTGTCTACAATAGAATTTGCAGCAACTCTGCAGTTCTGCAGGTGAGAAGGTTCTAGGCCCATTCTCCATATTTTATCTCGATGTAAATGGAGGATGAGCCTGGCATGTTCATTCTTGTTAGGCGCCATATAACCTTTCATGTGTTGGTGCGCCTTAAAACCCAATTCAGTTATGATTTAAGCCCGTGTGGTTGCCGGGCAAGAATAGGACCACTGCTTATCCAGACAGAGGGGTAAAATACCCAATAATTCCTGTTTGTCATTTTTGCCATGTTCATTAAAGGTCTTCATCATCATCCCCGTATTGTTTCAGGTCCTGCTTTTGGTGGCAGAAAACAATGAACGTGACTCCAGCGAAAAATGGAGTGTTTACACTATAATTTGCAGCAACTCTGCAGTTCTGCAGTTCTGCAGCTGAGGATTCTAGGCCCATTCTCCATATTTTTTATCTAGATGAAAATGGAGAGTGAGCTGGAATGTTCATTCCTGTTTGCACCATATAACCGTTTTGTGTTGGTGCGCCGTAAAATCCCAATTCAATTCAACTTATAAAAAAACTCTTCCAAGCTAGTCTAACATATTTTAATGTAAATAGGAATTTAGAAATTTTTATCAATAACCAGTCTTGAACTTAGTTTGTGCCAGTTTTAATCTGCACTCTCAGTACAAACAATATGATAAATGCAAGTTACCCCTTTCATCGTGTACATTTCTTCATTATTGCACTGCATTGAAGTTGACAAGTTATGTTGAAGTTTTTATTTTATTTGTTATTTTATTTGTTCTTTTCATTGCTTGTTATCTTTTTAAAGTTTCACTTTCAAAATATATGTTAGAACTATGGGATGAAAATTGAAACAGGGCCCTGGTAGTCCTCGCCTGAATCCGCCGCTGTTGATAATAGCCAGCGCCCAAGTGTGAATATTTCGGAGTGTTAAAATTACGCCACGCCGCCGGTGCTGTCGTCACTTCCTGTTTTGCCACATCAACATGGAGGCTATTTACAACATTCCGTTTACTCTGCTAGAATGCCCACATCTAAAGTTGAAGAAGCCGTCCTGGGTGAAGCAACCATCAGCAATGACAATGTTTGCATTTGTACTCGTGTCATACTTTTTGGTAACCGGAGGTACGAGAATTTTGTTGTCAAAGTTTGCACATAAATGTGGGTGGGGTATAATTTTTCTGTTGCAGCAACATGTTGGAACAGAAAAAAAAAATCTACTTCAAAGCAGCATGAATAGATTGAATGATCTAGCCTAAATCAGCAAAATTTAAGAAAAAATTCTCATTTTCAAATAATTCCGTCAGTATGCGGAGATTCATTAGGACACAGGTACCGGTTTAAAAAAAAAAAATAAAAAAAAATTAAATTATATTCTATTAAATACTGAAGGTCAGCATCGAGGAAATCCCAAAATACAGGCATGCATCTCAAAACAACAGCTGCAGTGTTAGTTTTTGAAGTCCCACAGAGCTGTCATATGCTGCAATCAACTCGGGAATAAATTATCTTTCCAATAACATACACTTTCGTATGTCCACACCACATAAGAAAAGCTCTGGTGCTCGAAAAACACAGAAAACGTACCTGTTTTTAAAAATCGACTCTAAGCCAGTCCGTATTATTCGCCTATACAGACCCCCGTAGACCGCTGTTTAGCCTTTGTAGAAACTCCCGCAGACATAACAACTCATCGACACTATTCCTTACGCACAATATGTCTTTATCCGTGCAATAAATAATGTCCAAGTACCTTTCCGACGATCACAAGTATTTAACAAGTATTTCTGCGGCTTTGCTATCAACTTCCGGCATTCTCAATGCAAATGGCGTCGTGGGATACTGAGATTTTTGAAAACGTGTACTTTTGATCGTCGGAAAGGTACTTGGACATTATTTATTGCATGGATAAAGACATATTGTGCGTAAGGAATAGTGTCGATGAGTTGTTTTGTCCGCGGGAGCTTCTACAAAGGCTAAACGGCGGTCTACGGGGGTCTGTATAGGCGAATAATACGGACTGGCTTAGAGTCGATTTTTAAAAACAGGTACGTTTTCTGTGTTTTTCGAGCACCAGAGCTTTTCTTATGTGGTGTGGACATATGAAAATGTATGTTATTGGAAAGATAATTTATTCCTGAGTTGATTGCAGCATATGACAGCTCTGTGGGACTTCAAAAACTAACACTGCAGCTGTTGTTTAGAGATGCATGCCTATATTTTGGGATTTCCTCGATGCTGACCTTCAGTATTTAATAGAATATAACTTTTTTTTTCTTTTTTTTTTTTTTTTAAACCGGTACCTGTGCATTAGGACAAATCCATGAACTGCAAGTCTCACGACAACGTCACGACTGTCAGATGACGTCACAATATTGACGTCACGTTTGTTTCCGTAAGTTGGATGAGATTTCATTCGAACAAAGCCGTAAAATACAGGTCTGACTCTGTGTGTATTTTTCGCGAGGGCACACACATGGTTGTTATTGTTTTACGCCTCCCTTCGCTCAGCGTTCACATCATTATACCTCGGTCTTATTCTTGTACACCATGCTTCGTTCTGTCGTTTTACGACAGCGCTTCACTGGACGTTTAACTTGCCATAAGACGTAAAGCGCTTCAGAGACCAAGAAATATCAGAAAGCTATTCGCACATGCGAAGTCGAGGGGAGATTTTCTAAAAAATCCGTAGACTAGGGGCTGAGCCCAACCACCCACCCTGAAAAAATAATGAATTTCAGCTATTTGAAGGTCCTCAGATGACATTTTTTATTCTGTACTACTGATAGTGCTTAAATTAAGACATTACCACTGTACCAGTAACTTACTATTTCCAATTACTTATTTCTTTGAATGGTCAGATTATATATATTCTGAAAGCAGGGCTTTTTTTTCCTAAGAAATGTGAAGACTCCCTAGCCTGGTCATTTTGTGGGGGGGGAAAAGCACGATGACGGTCTGATTTGTGAAAAAAGTATTGAAAGAGCAATATTACTCGATTCATGCATACATTGTTTTTTTGGGAGGAGGACACTATAAAACAAATGTACAATGTAAGATTCAGCATAATATGTTACATTTTCGATAACTTTTTAATGTAAATGTATCCAAAACAAAACAATATTGAGAAAGTAAGATGGGGAAATGTTGCTTACCAAAAAAAAATAATTTAAATTGTGAAAAAAATAGGCCACAATTGTAGAAAAAAAAGACCAATTTTTAATTTAGAAGGAAACAAAGCCCTGGAAAGTTGCATATGCTAAAAAGGGTGCGCCTCAAACGGGTGTCACAAGATCGTATTGTGTTCATATGCAAGAAAGAGCAAAGCAAATGGGCAAATCTTGCAAGCAAAAAATATTGGTCGTACAGTTATTTAATAGGAAATTTTAATTTGCATTTTAGCAATAACATGTGTACAACTTTACAAAATACAATTAAAAAACTTTCTCGTCAGCATTTCAAGAAATCTTTTAATGTTTTCAATGTCTGTGGCAAGTCAGTCTGTCATACATTGTTATTGTGAAGTTATCCTTGTTGTATTTCAGGTATAATCTATGATGTTATAGTGGAGCCCCCAAGTATTGGTTCAACAACAGATGAAAAGGGAAACTCTAAACCAGTATGTAAACAAAGCTGCCCCAGCACCACCCCACCCTTCTCAGTATTGTTGAAAAGCAAAAAAAACAAAAACTTACTCCTAATTATACCCCCGCTTCGAAGAATATAGGAATCACTTTGTCCGTGAGTCGCGTTTTATTATTTAAAAGATGATAGTGACATGGTTGCATATTTGTTTCTAATTTTTGGTATGATGGTGAAAATACATTATGAAAATCACATATGGTTACACATTAATTATACAGGCTTCATAAGGTTACACTCCACTAATTTTTACACAAGATTTCACGAAGTTTTAATTATTTGTCCTGTTATCTAACAGATAATGGGTGTATATGTTGTTTCTTCTTTTATGGCGTGAAAATACGTAATAATAACCTCATAAAGTTATACACTACTAATTTTAAGACCTCATAAGGTTACACTCCACTAATTTACATTGTCTCAAGTCTCGTCATATCTGTTGCATTATTTAACAAATAGTGGTTGTATGGTTGCATATTTGCTTTTCCATTTTTGGTATTTTGCGAAAATACATTATGAAAACCACATACGGTTACATTCCACTAATTATTCAGACTTCATAAGGTTACACTCCACTAATTTGTACACACGATTCCACTAAATTTTTAATTATTTCTCCTGTTATTTAACAGATAATGGTTTCATATTTTCTTTTTTTCATGATTTGAAAATACATAATGAAATCTTCATAAAGTCACACACTATGTATTTCAAGACCTCATAAGGTTACACTCCACTAATTTACATCAACGCCGCACAACCTGTTATTATTTAATAGTTACATGGTTGCATATCTTCGCGTCACTTGTTTTAAACCTAATTTATAGCTTAATCTTTGGAAGAAAACATATTCTGTTTTGACATAGTTGTGTCTTTGGTAGTGCATCTTGTTTTGGGATGACTGGATTTCATCTATGACATTGACCTACTTTTTGGAGCTGCTGATTTTTAGCTGTACTGGCCAAAGGCCTTCATTTATCATCCGATCTTTATCAAACTTTACCAGTTTGTTAGTATCAATGAAAGCTCAAACAAGTTCGAAAACCAGCCAGATCGGACCAATAACAGCGGAGTTATGGCCCTTGATTTAGTTAAAAATGCTATATTTTGTCTCGTTAATACGATATGGCTTTCATTTTTCATCTGATCTTTACCAAACTTTATCAGATGTTTTGCCAGGAAACATTGGTAAAATGGCTAGTTGTGCATATTGCGCTTTTGTTCCAGTTTTCTGATTTATGAAGGAGTTATGGCACTTTGACATTTTTAGTTTAAATTT
The DNA here is from genome assembly GCA_037043455.1 of Cyrtodaria siliqua. Lineage (NCBI taxonomy): Eukaryota > Metazoa > Mollusca > Bivalvia > Adapedonta > Hiatellidae > Cyrtodaria > Cyrtodaria siliqua. The sequence goes on from JAWPHD010009950.1 coordinate 28,457, forward strand.
CATGTCGGCACTACTCCTCCTAACAAAATTTGGCAGGAAGCCTCAGTATGATGTCTAGTTGTGCAAAGCATGGTATATCAATGAAATTTTGGACAAGTTCGAAAACTAGCTAGATCTAGTTAGTAACGACAGGTTATGGCCCTTGATTTGTTGCCCATGATCACCAAGAGAGCGATCTAAGGCCATTCTATCCCTGTTGCTTTTGCAATGTTTTAAAAATAAACTACTGATGGGAATATTGTGTCGACAACCCTTGATATAAGAGCCGTTTTAGTCAGAAGAGCATCCACATGCCCTCTTGAGCCTCTTGTTTTTAATAGAATGGCATTTTGTTTTTAAACAAATGCACTTAAATGTCATCTCTGCAAACTCGATTGTTTTTAGCTCTACTGATCAGAGATCAGCAGAGCTTATGCCGTGGTGCGGAGTCCGTCGTCCGTCTGTCTGTCCGTCTGTCCGTAAACTTTTATTTGTAGCGACTTCACAGCTGAAACTACTGGATGGATATTCATGAAACTTTACAGAAATGTTGCCCATAAAGTCTAGTTGATCCTAGCAAAAATTCATGTTGATGTGAAATCCAAGATGGCCGCCAAAGCTAAAAATAGAGTTTTAAAATACAAGTTTGTAGCGACTTCTTCTTGAAAACTATAAGTGATATTGATATGGGACTTTTTCTAAAATGATCAGCATGACATGATGTTGATCCTTGTCAAAAACCGTTTTGATTCAACGTTAAACATGGCTGCCAGCGGCCATCTTTGTTTACATAGAGTTATATAGTAAAAACTTGTAGCGACTTCACAGCTGAAACTACTGGATGGATATTCATGAAACTTTACAGAAATGTTGCCCATAAAGTCTAGTTGATCCTAGCAAAAATTCATGTTGATGTGAAATCCAAGATGGCCGCCAAAGCTAAAAATAGAGTTTTAAAATACAAGTTTGTAGCGACTTCTTCTTGAAAACTTTAAGTGATATTGATATGGGACTTTTTCTAAAATGATCAGCAAAACATTATGTTGATCCTAGTCAAAAATCGTTTTTGATTCAACGTTAAACATGGCTGCCAGTGGCCATCTTTGTTTACATAGAGTTATATAGTAAAAACTTGTAGCGACTTCACAGCTGAAACTACTGGATGGATATTCATGAAACTTTACAGAAATGTTGCCCATAAAGTCTAGTTGATCCTAGCAAAAATTCATGTTGATGTGAAATCCAAGATGGCCGCCAAAGCTAAAAATAGAGTTTTAAAATACAAGTTTGTAGCGACTTCTTCTTGAAAACTATAAGTGATATTGATATGGGACTTTTTCTAAATCGATCAGCATGCCATGATGTTGATCCTAGTCAAAAATCGTTTTGATTCAACGTTAAACATGGCTGCCAGCGGCCATCTTTGTTTACATAGAGTTATATAGTAAAAACTTGTAGCGACTTCACAGCTGAAACTACTGGATTGATATTCATGAAACTTTACAGAAATGTTGCCCATAAAGTCTAGTTGATCCTAGCAAAAATTCATGTTGATGTGAAATCCAAGATGGCCGCCAAAGCTAAAAATAGAGTTTTAAAATACAAGTTTGTAGCGACTTCTTCTTGAAAACTATAAGTGATATTGATATGGGACTTTTTCTAAAATGATCAGCATGACATGATGTTGATCCTAGTCAAAAATCGTTTTGATTCAACGTTAAACATGGCTGCCAGTGGCCATCTTTGTTTACATAGAGTTATATAGTAAAAACTTGTAGCGACTACTTCTCTGAAACTATTTGGCGGATATTCATGAAACTTTACAGGAATGTTGCTCTTGATGTCTGATTGATCCTAGAAAAATTTAAGGTCGGCCGGAAATTCAAGATGGCCGTCACAGCTAAAAATAGATTTTTAAAAAATAAGTTTGTAGCGACTACTTCTTGAAAACTATAAGTGATATTGATATGGGACTTTTTCTAAAATGATCAGCATTACATGATGTTGATCCTAGTCAAAAATCGTTTTGATTCAACGTTAAACATAGCTGCCAGCGGCCATCTTTGTTTACATAGAGTTATATAGTAAAAACTTGTAGCGACTACTCCTCTGAAACTACTTGGCGGATTGTCATGAAACTTTACAGGAATGTTGCTCTTGATGTCTAATTGATCCTATCAAAACTTCAGGTCGGCCGGAAATTCAAGATGGCCGTCACAGCTAAAAATAGATTTTTAAAAAATAAGTTTGTAGCGACTACTTCTTGAAAACTATAAGTGATATTGATATGGGACTTTTTCTAAAATGATCAGCATGACATGATGTAGATCCTTGTGGAAAATTATTTTGATTCGACGTTAAACATGGCTGCCAGTGGCCATCTTTGGTTACATAGAGTTATATATAGTAAAAACTTGTAGCGACTACTTCTCTGAAACTACTTGACGGATGTTCATGAAACTTCACAGGAATGTTGCTCTTGATGTCTAGTTGATCCTAGAAAAATTTCAGGTCGGCCGGAAATTCAAGATGGCCGCCACAGCTAAAAATAGATTTAAAATAAATAAGTTTGTAGCGACTACTTCTTCAAAACAATAAGAGATATTGATATGGGACTTTTTCTAAAATGATCAGTATGACATGATGTTGGTCCTTGTCGAAAATCGTTTTGATTTGACCTTAAACATGGCTGCTTTGTTTACATAGAGTTATATAATGAAAACTTGTAGCGACTACTTCTTTGAAACTACCTGACGGATTTTCATGAAACTTCACAGGAATGTTGCTCTTAATGTCTTATTGATCTTAGCAAAATTTCAGGTCGGCCGGAAATTCAAGATGGCCGCAACGGTTAAAAATAGATTTTCAAAAAACAAGTCTGTAGCGACTACTTCCTGAAATCAAAATCAATCAGTAGAGCTTCAAGGTCATTGACCTCTTGTTAGTTACTAAAATGTTTACAAACTTTCATTTAAGTGTCATTGACCTTTTTATTTTTAAGTCCAGCCCCCGTTAGGCGAGACATTTGAATCCACGGATTTCTTGTTCTTATTTATTATATGAGACTCTTTTAATTATTTGGAATGAAGACTCTGCTCAGCATAAACTTCAGAGTATTCCCACGCATCCATATTAAGGAAATGGTACATGTTCTGACTGGACACCAATGCGGTAGTATTAATTACCTTGAAATTATTTTCATATACTTTCACATTAAACAAAGTGTGCCAGTTACTGAGTATGAATATTTTTCAAAATGCCTTGTTGATCTTATGTACAGTAAACAGTATTAGATACATTAGAAAATGAATCTTTAATATGAAAACGCTGTAAAATTCCCAATTTTATGAAAAAACATGCTAACATTCCCAATTTATAATGGTGTGGGTTGTGTTCCCAAAATATAGGAAAAAAACACTGCTGAATTTGTTTGATTTCCCTGAAAACTATGTCAACTACTTGATTTCACTGCCAGCTATGTAGCTATGTCAACTACTTGATTTCCCTGCCAGCTATGTCAACTACTTGATTTCCCTGCCAGCTATGTCAGCTACTTGATTTCCCTGCCAGCTATGTCAACTACTTGATTTCCCTGCCAGCTATGTCAACTTCTTGATTTCCCTGCAAGCTATGTCAACTACTTGATTTCCCTGCAAGCTATGTCAACTACTTGATTTCCCTGCCAGCTATGTCAAGTACTTGATTGCCCTGCCAGCTATGTCAACTACTTGATTTCCCTGCCAGCTATGTCAGCTACTTGATTTCCCTGCCAGCTATGTCAACTACTTGATTTCCCTGCAAGCTATGTCAACTACTTGATTTCCCTGCAAGCTATGTCAACTACTTGATTTCCCTGCCAGCTATGTCAAGTACTTGATTGCCCTGCCAGCTATGTCAACTACTTGATTTCCCTGCCAGCTATGTCAGCTACTTGATTTCCCTGCCAGCTATGTCAACTACTTGATTTCCCTGCAAGCTATGTCAACTACTTGATTGCCCTGCCAGCTATGTCAACTACTTGATTTCCCTGCAAGCTATGTCAACTACTTGATTTCCCTGCCAGCTATGTCAAGTACTTGATTGCCCTGCCAGCTATGTCAACTACTTGATTTCCCTGCCAGCTATGTCAACTACTTGATTTCCCTGCAAGCTATGTCAACTACTTGATTTCCCTGCCAGCTATGTCAACTACTTGGATTTCCCTGCCAGCTATGTCAACTACATGATTTCCCTGCAAGTTATGTCAACTACTTGATTTCCCTGCCAGCTATGTCAACTACTTGGATTTCCCTGCCAGCTATGTCAAATACATGATTTCCCTGCAAGTTATGTCAACTACTTGATTTCCCTGCCAGCTATGTCAACTACTTGGATTTCCCTGCCAGCTATGTCAACTACTTGATTTCCCTGCAAGTTATGTAGCTATGTCAGCTACTTGATTTCCCTGCCAGCTATGTCAACTACTTGATTTCCCTGCCAGCTATGTCATCTACTTGATTTCCCTGCCAGCTATGTCAACTACTTGATTTCCCTGCCAGCTATGTCAACTACTTGGATTTCCCTGCCAGCTATGTCAACTACTTGGATTTCCCTGCCAGCTATGTCAACTACTTGATTTCCCTGCCAGCTATGTCAACTACTTGGATTTCCCTGCCAGCTATGTCAACTACTTGGATTTCCCTGCCAGCTATGTCAACTACTTGATTTCCCTGCAAGTTATGTAGCTATGTCAGCTACTTGCTTTACCTGCCAGCTATGTCAACTACTTGATTTCCCTGCCAGCTATGTCAGCTACTTGCTTTACCTGCCAGCTATGTCAACTACTTGATTTCCCTGCAAGTTATGTAGCTATGTCAGCTACTTGCTTTACCTGCCAGCTATGTCAACTACTTGATTTCCCTGCCAGCTATGTCAGCTACTTGCTTTACCTGCCAGCTATGTCAACTACTTGATTTCCCTGCAAGTTATGTCAGCTACTTGATTTCCCTGCCAGCTATGTCAACTACTTGATTTCCCTGCCAGCTATGTCAACTACTTGATTTCCCTGCCAGCTATGTCAACTACTTGATTTCCCTGCCAGCTATGTCAACTACTTGATTTCCCTGCCAGCTATGTCAACTACTTGATTTCCCTGCCAGCTATGTCAACTACTTGATTTCCCTGCCAGCTATGTCAGCTACTTGCTTTACCTGCCAGCTATGTCAGCTACTTGATTTCCCTGCCAGCTATGTCAACTACTTGATTTCCCTGCCAGCTATGTCAACTACTTGATTTCCCTGCCAGCTATGTCAACTACTTGATTTCCCTGCCAGCTATGTCAACTACTTGATTTCCCTGCCAGCTATGTCAACTACTTGATTTCCCTGCCAGCTATGTCAACTACTTGATTTCCCTGCCAGCTATGTCAACTACTTGATTTCCCTGCCAGCTATGTCAACTACTTGATTTCCCTGCCAGCTATGTCAACTACTTGATTTCCCTGCAAGCTATGTCAACTACTTGATTTCCCTGCCAGCTATGTCAACTACTTGATTTCCCTGCCAGCTATGTCAACTACTTGATTTCCCTGCCAGCTATGTCAACTACTTGATTTCCCTGCCAGCTATGTCAACTACTTGATTTCCCTGCCAGCTATGTCAACTACTTGATTTCCCTGCAAGCTATGTCAACTACTTGATTTCCCTGCCAGCTATGTCAACTACTTGATTTCCCTGCCAGCTATGTCAACTACTTGATTTCCCTGCCAGCTATGTCAACTACTTGATTTCCCTGCCAGCTATGTCAACTACTTGATTTCCCTGCCAGCTATGTCAACTACTTGATTTCCCTGCAAGCTATGTCAACTACTTGATTTCCCTGCCAGCTATGTCAACTACTTGGATTTCCCTGCCAGCTATGTCAACTACATGATTTCCCTGCAAGTTATGTCAACTACTTGATTTCCCTGCCAGCTATGTCAACTACTTGGATTTCCCTGCCAGCTATGTCAACTACATGATTTCCCTGCAAGTTATGTCAACTACTTGATTTCCCTGCAAGTTATGTCAGCTACTTGATTTCCCTGCCAGCTATGTCAGCTACTTGCTTTACCTGCCAGCTATGTCAACTACTTGATTTCCCTGCAAGTTATGTCAGCTACTTGATTTCCCTGCCAGCTATGTCAGCTACTTGCTTTACCTGCCAGCTATGTCAACTACTTGATTTCCCTGCAAGTTATGTAGCTATGTCAGCTACTTGCTTTACCTGCCAGCTTTGTCAACTACTTGATTTCCCTGCCAGCTATGTAGCTATGTCAGCTACTTGCTTTACCTGCCAGCTATGTCAACTACTTGATTTCCCTGCCAGCTATGTAGCTATGTCAGCTACTTGCTTTACCTGCCAGCTATGTAGCTATGTCAGCTACTTGATTTCCCTGCCAGCTATGTCAACTACTTGATTTCCCTGCCAGCTATGTCAACTACTTGATTTCCCTGCCAGCTATGTCAACTACTTGATTTCCCTGCCAGCTATGTCAACTACTTGATTTCCCTGCCAGCTATGTAGCTATGTCAGCTACTTGCTTTACCTGCCAGCTATGTCAGCTACTTGATTTCCCTGCCAGCTATGTCAACTACTTGATTTCCCTGCCAGCTATGTCAACTACTTGATTTCCCTGCAAGTTATGTCAACTACTTGATTTCCCTGCCAGCTATGTCAACTACTTGATTTCCCTGCCAGCTATGTCAACTACTTGATTTCCCTGCAAGTTATGTCAACTACTTGATTTCCCTGCCAGCTATGTCAACTACTTGATTTCCCTGCCAGCTATGTCAACTACTTGATTTCCCTGCAAGTTATGTCAACTACTTGATTTCCCTGCCAGCTATGTCAACTACTTGATTTCCCTGCCAGCTATGTCAGCTACTTGCTTTACCTGCCAGCTATGTCAGCTACTTGATTTCCCTGCCAGCTATGTCAACTACTTGATTTCCCTGCCAGCTATGTCAACTACTTGATTTCCCTGCCAGCTATGTCAACTACTTGATTTCCCTGCCAGCTATGTCAACTACTTGATTTCCCTGCCAGCTATGTCAACTACTTGATTTCCCTGCCAGCTATGTCAACTACTTGATTTCCCTGCCAGCTATGTCAACTACTTGATTTCCCTGCCAGCTATGTCATCTACTTGATTTCCCTGCAAGCTATGTCAACTACTTGATTTCCCTGCCAGCTATGTCAACTACTTGATTTCCCTGCCAGCTATGTCAACTACTTGATTTCCCTGCCAGCTATGTCAACTACTTGATTTCCCTGCCAGCTATGTCAACTACTTCCAACTACTGTATAGTGGAATCCTAAACATTGATATTTTTTTTGTTGTTTTCAGGCTAAATGTCTTTCCAAGACTCATATATTCCTGTTTTAATGTGTCTTTACCCGAGTAATATTTTCCTCGGCTAATTTCAGTTAATCTTGATATGACATTTTATTTAAACTTACTGTGTTCTTTGGCAAGACACTTTCCCTTAGCCTTGTCCGTCGGATGAGGACATAAACCGGGCGGTCCCGTGTATCGGTCTATCCTCCGAGCACGTTAAAGAACCATAGGAATCTATTCGATAATAAAAGTGGTTCCCGGATCCTTCCCCTCTCTCTGGGGCGGCTCTAAATAACCTATACCGTGTTGATGAGCCGTTAAACAACATTCAATTCAATTCTTACTATTTAAACTTAACCAAGAAAAAATCTTGGTTTGGATTTAATGACTACCACAGTTACACTCTTTCTCTTAATACCCTGATATTTATGTATGAACATAAAAAACAGTTTATTGCAAAGTTATAGCTTGTTAAAATGAAGCCGCAGAGTTAGGAGGAGGGCTGTTATCTGTTTTGTTTTTGCTCATCACCCTTCCAGCCCAGTATGTTGACAACACTTAAAGTTCATTTATGCCTCCAGTTAATTTATTTTTAAAATGTTCATTTATTCTTATTAAAGGTGTTCATGTTCATTTATTATTTTATTCTTAAGGTGTTCACATTCATTGAATTCATTTACAAGTTCATTTATTCATTCAATTCATTTATTCTTAAGGTGTTTCAGTTCATTCATTTCATTCTTAAAGGTGTTTAAGTTCATTTATTCATTCAATCCATTTATTCCTAAAAGTTTTTAAGTTCATTTATTTATATTCCAGGTGGCCTTTATGCCTTACAGAGTGAACGGCCAGTATATAATGGAGGGTCTGGCGGCCAGTTTTCTGTTTACGCTCGGTGGTCTGGGCTTTGTCGTGCTGGACCAGACTAACGTACCCATAATGCCCAAGTTGAATAGAGTGCTACTATTTTGTGTTGGCTTTGCATCTATACTCATATCATTCTTTATGTGTAGAGTATTTATGCGAATGAAGTTACCGTAAGTATACATTTAATTTTTAGCTAGATTTTCCGGATTTGTCATCACTTGATCGTCGTTGTCGTCCCCTGGATAAAGTTTGTATGTAAGCTTGTATCTCCCAAACCACATTGCATAATGGATTGAAACTTCACACATGTATTCAGCATCATTAGTCAGAGTCAGGTGTTATAACTCTTGCTTTTTATTTTGACAGAATTATGGCCCTTTTCATACTTAGAAAACTTTGGCATCTTGTATAGCCCATGTTTTTATTATAACAAAAATATGGCCCCTTAACTTGGTTAAATCTCCCAAATCACTTTTCACAATGGATTGAAACTTCACACATGTATTCTGATTTCAGCATCATTAGTCGACACCACGGAGTCAGGTGTTACAACTCTTGCTTTTATTTTGACAGAATTATGGCCCTTTTCATACTTAGAAAACTTGGTTAAAGTTTGTATGTAAGCTTAGTTAAAGTTTGTATGTAAGCTTGTATCTCCCGAATCACTTTTCACAATGGATTGAAACTTCACACATGTATTCCGCATCATTAGTCGACACCACAGAGTCAGGTGTTATAACTCTTGCTTTTATAAAAACAAAATTATGGCCTCTTTTCTTCTGTATTTTGCATCTTGTATCAGCCCATGTTTTTATTATAACAAAATTATGGCCCTTTTTATACTTAGATCTTCACTTGGTTGTAATTGATGGAACCTTGTTTATCAATTGTAATTTCACCAAAGGCGAGCATCTGCACCGTCGAAGACCAGGTGGCATATCGTGTCCGGCCATCACGTTTAATCTCTTCGCTGTATCTTCTGGTTGGCTGATTTGATTACCTTTTGCACATTAAGACACACACATTCATCTCCATGGTTCAGGTCACCAAGGTCAAGTTTTCCGGGAATATCATTTGAAATTCTTTTTTCTAGATGAATTGACTAGCTTCCAAATTTATGACATTTAAAAGCAAGTTATATTATGAACCATTTAAAAGCAAGTTATATTATGACCTCCCAAACAAATGGTAGGGGAGATATATTGTTTTTGGCCTTTCCGTCTGTCTTGTCACAATCTTTTCATTGCTACTCCTAAATGGTTTGCATTTTTTTTTTCAAAATGTGCAGTGCCCCGGATAACTTTTGGACCTATTGGGTATTTCACTCATGAAATTAAAATTGAGTGAATTTCAAATTTTCAAAAAATAATAGAGTGATTTGGGGATCAAATGTAACTTTATGTGAACTTTATTGACTTGTTATTCATGGCGGTGGTTTGTCAATGATTTTAATCATCTGCACATCGCAAACACTTTCAAAACTAAACAAGAAAGCGCACAGACGACTACACGATAGCATAGACTGGTAAAGCGTACATATTCAACTGTATAGCGTTCTCTTTTACTGCTCCACTTTATCAATAATTATGTAACGCCCCAGTCAACATAAACACCAAAGTAAAATCTGCTTTTTAAAATACTCACAAAAACATCAATCCATCAATCATTTGAACACTTTGACTGTCGATGCGCTCGAAAATAAAAATGTTTGAGTGAAAAGGAAATTGCTTGCGTATCTGGTACGCATGTCAGGGAAATTAATTGGGTATTTGGCAATTTTAATCGAGTGAAATACGCAGATACGCTGCTTATCTGGGGCACTGAATGTGTTCGAAGCATCAGTATGCCTTGTGCATATCTGATTTTGAGGTCAGTAGGTCAAAAGCCAGGTCATCATGCCCGTCCATGTTAGATTTTGACAAAACTTTGTAGGAAGGATCAGTATGATCTCTAATTGGGCATGTTTGATATTGAGGTCAGTAGTAGTAGGTCACCTCTACCCCCACTCCCCTTCAAATAATCTGATCGATGTTGCAGTGAATTGAAATGTTAAAGCTGTTTTATTTTTCTGTTTTTCAGTGGATACCTCCAGTCATAGAGCAGTCCGCAGTACACCACCTATTACACCTATGCAGCTTTAATATGAAATTTAAATACTTCACACTTGCAGAACAGATATTAAAGCCAACAAATTTATACAGAAAAGTTAGCTTTAAATTTAATTTTTTATGTGACATTTGATATTTCTGGACATAGGAAATGTCAGAGCAATAAGCAATAATAACCATGATAACTACAAAACAGGAACTTTATTATGAAAGTAGAAGAAACAACTAGAAACACATACAATCCTACTGTTAAATGAACATTATTTTGTTATTACCATCTTAAAGTGTGTGTGACTAATGTTTTTTTCATACTTAGTGAATTGTGTTGTTGGATGTGAGCGATTCATTTTCATTTTGATACCAACACATGGAACATAAAGTTTGGTCATAAAGTGGTAGTTTTCTTCTATCAAGTCAAATAGTATGTTGGAATCATAAACAGGAAGTGAGGATATTTGCACATGGCTAGTTCTGCATTGATTGTAGTTCTTGTTATATTGAAATACATATTTTATGTAAGTCTGAAACATGTGTTTAAACCGTGTCTGATGTTCTATAATTCTATAAAAAGTATATAGCAGAAAAGCTCATTTCTTCGTCACCAATGTGCACAAGGCAAAAATAGACTTGGCAAAAGACAATAAAATAATTATGCATATTGGAATATAAACCAACTTGAGTTGTTCCATTGTGTTGTGTATTTCGCCAATTTACATAAATTGTTAGTGTATTAGCTGAATACATGTACAAGAGAAATAAGTATAGTATTTTTTAAAATTAAATATAAATGTGACCAAAAATTATTATTTTGTTTTATATCCAAATTGAATTAAATGCGATTTCACATTTGATGTATTGAAACACCAAACATCTGTTCTGATGCCTTGCCTGTAAGCTTTAAAGCAGAAATTGGCCCTAAATCAACAAATCCGCTTTTGATATGTTATTAAGTATTAAATATCATAATAAATAAGATTATTACTATGCCATTGATGTATGTTCAGTAAAAATATGTTTTTAAAGATAAAAATCGAACAGGCGAACAGGCATTGCTAAAATATCGAAAAAAATCTAAGGGGAAAAACTCTTGCGCGAATTACCGGAAGTGACGTCATTGGGAACAAACTATTTTTTGTTTACATTGGGACTGAACGCAAAACAGTATACCTTGTGTGAAAATAAGGGAATTAAGCGATCATGATACCGAGTCAGAGGAAATGCCCGTGATAAGACGGTTACAAAATGTGCAACCTTACGATTTTGAGCCAGAATACGTGTCTGAGGACGAAAATACATCGGATTCATCAACTGATGATGAAGTCGAACGCGGTGCAAATGGAGAGCTTGTAAAGACTATCGTGTCATGTCATTCGTTACGTTCAGCGGTTCATTACACTATTCACTAATCTAACACAATAGTGTCGTTATACACTGACAGCAACAACAAACAAAAAACAACGTAAACATTGTTTTCATCGAAATCTGACAGTAAGTTTCCCGCAACACTGCAATATCTTGGTACATACACAATAACCGCGAAATGTAGTATATTCCGAATGAATGGACCTGGTCTAAATACGAGCGTCAGATTTTTTTTGTCGATAAGTAGACATGGAACAAATATATTTATTAGATATAATCCATAATTGATAAAAAATCAATGAAAACAATAATAAATGAAACAGCATATAATTTCTATAGTATTATATATTTTCCATAAGTCGCCATTAACACCAAACACTCTAGGAGCGGTGTTTGTAATATGACACGCTCTAGCTCCAGTCTCCACTGCCCCCAAATATCAATACAGACTAATCAAATACTGCGGTGCACTATTGAAGTACAGCCTAATTAGGGTACATACGTCGGTATATCACAAAAGCACGCACCATTTAGGGAAACCTAGTTTTATGATATATTTCCTGTTTATTGCAATTACTTGAGCGGTGTAATACCGCCGAGGGCAGACGCATATTGCACAAGACGGATATATCACATGATATGCGAGCTCTAATTGTCGCGCACAAATACAGAAAAATACTATGATTTAAATAATATAGCCAAATGTTATAGACAGTAAGTATACTTACTCATGTATACTAACTCCTGATATACAGATCGAAAACAGACCAAACATATGCAATTACCATAATATAAAGTATATTATTCTATTATACTTGTTTTACTTATTGCACGAGCTAAGAGGCGTTATTGTTGTTGTTTTGCCATAAAACATTACTGAATTAATATAAAAGCTAGTAATATTATTAATTTTCTGCCTTGTAATAGATATCCATCAAAGATTTTTTTATTTTTTTTTCAAATCCATAGACCTATATATGTTGATAATATATATTTATAACACTGTGGCAGAAGGGGTTTATAATTTAAAATTATTAAAATTAAAATTTGGGAACAAAGACTGTTTATTTCACCGGATTCATTTAAATTTATATGCTGAACGTTCTTAGCAATATTTTAAAAAAATGACGGCTACATATTATTAGCGCCGTCAACTCTTCATTGATTCGCGTAAAGACGCATGCTTCTAATTCAACAGCTAAACATTCACGGTGTATATAAAGATCTAAGACTATACACCTTTCTTCAAATTATCATACGTATACCCGATGAGGTGCTAAGATAATTGAACATAAATTTCAATCTTCATGTATGAATTTCCTCCTCAACGCCGGTCGAACAGGCGAATACAACTTGCTTGGAGACGGCGGGGTAATGCACTTCTCATTTTTATAGTCAAATATCGTTGGTACCGCTGTTGATTTTAATATGCATGGCCTTTTGTTCTCCAAATTCAAAGATAATGAAACCAAAGGATGGACTTCCCACCAAGTCAACTCAAAATGTTTGCTACAAACTCGCGCGTCTTTCGTAGGTTCCCACTTTCTCGACGAGTGGGGCGATTTTCTTCGGTAACGGTCTAACCACACTTCAGATCTTAATATATCATTATCTCGATTAGGGAAACGAAAGAAACTTAGGTTATTATCTTGTCCTTCTTTATGCAAACGTTTTCACCCAGCAACAGCACACGGCATTTTTAACAAGTACCATAAATATAATCCTACATAGACAATACTATTATATACCACCAGGGCTTTATATGTATATAAAGCCCTGATACAACTCAATGCGACACGGCTAATCGTTTGGTACCAATGACGTCACAGGATCACGTGACACTTACCAGGGCGAAACTCGAAGCGTGTGCGCTATGAGATAAAATTGGCTACTGTGAGAAAACGGGACAACCAATAAGTGTAAGATTTGAACAGATTGTATATTATATATATATATTTCCAAATATATACTCAAAAGACACGCCATATTTCACCTTTAAAGCAGCTATCCTGCCAATAATATCATTCACTTCATATGTACCCTGTTCTAAACCAACTCTTAAAGGGACACATGGCAATCTTGAGTTCTATTCAGACATTAAAATTTGCTCCTCAAATTTAGTTATCCTGCGTCATTTTGACTTTAGAACTGCTTGCATATGATTAAATAAAAAATTGAGATTTCAATTTTCTTCACTATTTCACCAAATTTTTAAATATATTATTGATGCACTTTTATAAAAAGTTAGCAATATGTAAAAATAATTTGCTTTGAACTATTTAACAATTACTATTAATGATTGAACAAATGCAAGTGAAGAGAAAAACTAACGAGACGCCGTGAGTTTTTAAAAAATCAAGATTGCCGTGTGTCCCTTTAAATCATTTGATGCATATTCAGTCACGGGTATTTTTAGATACACGTTTTGCCATTATTTGGCGGGTTAGTTTCTTTACGTTAGTTATACACAAGAGAACAGCAGGATATGCAGAGATACTTGTCCGAGATATTTATTTCTTGCATACCGGACAAGGATATCCGTCATTTAACTGGGGCTAGATATTTCCATCTCACCCGAGGGTCGAGATAAAATTCACGCGCGCACCAACATCCGGCATGAAGGAAAAATGCAGTATATTAGTAGCTGGCGGCGTCGGTGCACAACATGTCTCTGATATGCAAGAATCTATCCTTGGTATTCGGTTCAGATAGGGAATTCCAACTCTCGGTATAAGTGTTTTAATCAGAACCTCTGCAGAGCCTCGGTTCCGATAAAAACATGTATACCGAGGGTTGGAATTCCCTATCTGAACCGGATACTCATGAAAGATACTGGGGAGACATATTGTATTTAGCTTGGATATCTGTCTGTCTCTGTCCGTCGCAAGTCTTGTCCTCTCCATATCTCTTGAACCGCTTGAGGGATTTTGAAATAAATTGGCACAATTATTCACCATATCGAAACGATGTGCAGAGCGCAACTTCCAGCCATGTCGGTTCAAGGTCACACTTAGAGGTCGACGGTCATATGCACTATATTTCTTGTCCTCTCCATATCTCTTGAACCGCTAGAGGGATTTTGTAATAACTTGGCACAAATATTCACCATACCGAGACGACGTGCAGAGCACCACTTCCAGCCACGTCTGTCAAGGTCACACTTAGACGGTCATATGCACTATATTTAGTGTCCTCGCCATATCTCTTGAACCACTTGAGATTTTGAAATAACTTGGTACAAATGTTCACCATATTGAGACGATGTGCAGAGTGCAACTTTCAGCCACGTCCGTTCAAGGTCAAGGTCACACTTAGAGGTCAAAGGTCATATTCACTATATTTCGTGTCCGCTTCATATCTCTTGAACCGCTCGAGGGATTTTACAATAACTTGGCACAAATGTTCACAATATAGAGACGACGTGCAGAGCGCAACTTTCAGTTAGGTTGGTTCATAAATTATGGGGGGAGACATATGTTTTTGTTACAAAAATAACCCCGTCTAGTTCGTTCTCTTTTGTTTACGTTTTACAATGACAGCATCTCCCCAATAATCTGTATTACATTTCTTGCAACTCAGAGGAATGGAAAGGTGATAATAATTATGTGGAAATATTTCCCACTTGCGTGTTGTTTTAGTACTTTTAGTTTGTTTTCTTAAGCCTGTTTGATTACTTAATAACTTTTATTCACTAATTGACATTCTTCAGTATCGATGATGACACGCTTTGAGATGCATATGCGGCGGAATTTCATTTAGCACTATAAAAACTAGCTCAAATTAGGTATTCAATTTTTATATTATTTAATTACCAGGAGTTTTTTTTCTATTGCTCTTGAAAATACATTCAAATGAACTATGCTAGCGCACTCATTTGGTTATGTGAACGTATTGTCACTTGGGGATAGCAATCCGGTATTTAATAAGTCATGGTATTTAAACTATACGTTCAGGGAAGACATCTGTTTCGTTTAAAAACACACAAAAAAACATGTTGGCTCATATATAGTTTAGTAGTGAATTCTGTGAGAAGTAGCTTTAGTTTTTTCCATGGCGGAATAATAGAACAAGTTGTGTCTTCAAATTTACAAATGGCCGTAATTCGTATAATTCGCATTTGATTGTAATATCAAAGTGCTGTGCGCATGTTGGCATGATACCCAATCATCTTGCAAGTTAAGGTTTAATGGTCTGGAAACTGTTGGAGTTTCCAACCGATTGACGTGAAACCCAGATGACAAGTTATCAGTGCGATCTTACCATTGAGTATTACCGGGTTATGGACCTTTGTAAAACAGACGAGACAAGAAGCAGTCTAAAAGACAGCCATATCCCCCGCCGCAGTGTTTTTTCTTATGTTTCCGTAGAACCCATGATTGGATGCTTTGTTTAAAGGAAGTTCAAAGCAGAAAGTGGTATGAACAAAAAATGTAAGTATAACACTACAAAAGGCAGTAACACTAATTTCAAACTGATAAGAGTTATTGTTACTGCACCCTGCACTTCCTCTCATTGCCATCTATCAGTGTGTGTCATTGTGTGAAGTTTCATTACAGTCCCATTAGTAGTTTTTAAGCTATGCACCCGACAATTATTTAAATAAACATAGTTGTGGTTCTTGGATTCTCCACATCCTCTTATTGCTCTGTCATTGTGTTTCATTGCAGATCCATTAGTAGATTTGGAGCTATGCTTCGAACAAAAATTTTAAGTATAGAATTACAAAGGAAAACTCTATTGTACATAATCGAGTTATGGTTATTGCAATCTTCACACCATCTACTTGCCCTCTATCATTGTGTGATGTTTTATTCCAGTCTAGTAGTTTTTAGCTCTACTGGCCAAGGGACGACGAGTTGTCCGTCCGCTGTCCGTCCGTCGTTAACTTTTGTCTTGTTACCACCATAGGGCCTTCATTTTTCATCCGATATTTACCAAACTTTAACAGGTTGTTAATATCAATGAAAGCTCGGACAAGTTCGAAAACCAGCCACAAAGTGTGGTAGGGGAGCCATATTGATTTTGGGCTTTGTCTGTAGGTCTGTGTCACAAACAATGTCCGATCAATAACTAGAGAATGGTTGGACCTAGGGTCCTCAAACTTGGAAGGATGGTTGGTCATGACAAGTAGATGACCCCTATTGATTTTGGGGTCACTAGGTCAAAGGTCAAGGTTGCGGTGACATTGACTATCAAAACGATGTCCGATCAATAACTAGAGAACGGTTGGACCTCGGGTCCTCAAACTTGGAACGATGGTTGGTCATGACGAGTAGATGACCCCTATTGATTTTGGGGTCACTAGGTCAAAGGTCAAGGTTGCGGTGACATTGACTATCAAAACGATATCCCATCAATAACTAGAGAACAGTTGGACCTAGGGTCCTCAAACTTGGAAGGATGGTTGGTCATGACCAGTAGATGACCCCTATTGATTTTGGGGTCACTAGGACAAAGGTCAAGGGGCGGTGACATTGACTATCAAAACGATGTCCGATCAATAACTAGAGAATGGTTGGACCTAGGGTCCTAAAACTTGAAAGGATGGTTGGTCATGACCAGTAGATGACCCCTATTGATTTTGGGGTCACTAGGTCAAAGGTCAAGGTCATTGTGACCTTCACTATCAAAACGATGTCATTAATAACTAGAGAATGGTTGGACCTAGGGTCCTCAAACTTGGAAGGATGGTTGGTCATGACCATGACATGACTCCTATTGATTTTTTTTTGTTTAATTTGTTTTTTGTTGTTAATTTTTTTATTTATTTTTTTTGTAATTTTTGCATAAAATGTTTTGGGGTCGGCCCCTTTAAAATATAGGGTCGGTCAGGTTACCTGAACCACACATGGTTTTTATGTGGCCTTACTGATACAAATAGTAGATACAGTCACAGGGATATTGAGGGTCGGTCGGGTTACCTGAACCACACATATTTTTTTATGTGGCCTTACTGATACAGATAGTAGATAGTCACAGGGATATTGAATATCAAAACGATCTCAGATCAATAGAGAACGGTTGGACCTAGAGTCGTCAATTATGCCTGTTCGGGCGATTGGGGGAGCCATACGTTTTTGTCCCATGGACAATAACAATTTCTAGTTTCACCGGAGTTATGGCCCTTGTTTTGCTGAAAAATGCCATATTAAGCCTTGTGAACACTCTAGCACCTTCATTTATTATTTGATCTTTACCAAACTTGCACAGATTGTTAATATCAATGAAAGCTCGGACAAGTTCGAAAACCAGCCAAATGGGATCAGTAACACCGGAGTTATGGCCCTTGATTTTTCTGAAAATTGCTGTTTTCTGCCTTGTTAACGGTCTAGCACCTTTATTTATTATTTGATCGTTACCAAACTAGCATAGATTGTTAATACCAATTATAGCTTGGACAAGTTCGAAAATCGGCTGAATTGGGTCAGTAACACCGGAGTTATGGCCCTTGTTTTTTCTGAAAAATTGCATTTTCTGCCTTGTGAACACTCTAGCACCTTCATTTATTATTTGATCTTTACCAAACTTCCAAAGATTGTTAATATCAATGAAAGCTCAAACAAGTTCGAAAACCAGCTAAATCGGATCAGTAACACCGGAGTTATGGCCCTTGTTTTTTCTGAAAAAATGCTATTTTAATGCCTTGTGAACACTCTAGGGCCTTCAATATTAATCGGATCTTTACTTAACTTTGCAAGTCTTTATATCAATGAAAGCTTGAACAAGTTCGAAAACCAGCAAGATCGAAATAATTTCAACGGAGTTATGACCCTTGTTTTGCTGAAAAATGCCATATTAAGCCTTGTGAACACTCTAGCACCTTCATTTATTATTTGATCTTTACCAAACTTGCACAGATTGTTAGTATCAATGAAAGCTCGGTCAAGTTCGAAAAACAGCTAGATTGGACTATTAACAGCGGAGTTGTTGCCCTTGATTTAGTTAAAAATGCTATATTTTGCCTCGTTAAAACTATTTTTTATCCGATCTTTACCAAACTTTATCAGATTGTTAATGTCAATAAAAGCTCGGTCAAGTTCGAAAACCAGACATATCGGACCAGCAACAGCGGAGTTATGGCCCTTGATTTTGTTATAAAATGCTATAATTTGCCTCGTCTTACGATAGGGCCTTCATTTTGCATCTGATATTGCCAAACTTTACCAGATTTTATGATTATTTTTTTTGATTATTTTTTAAATTATTTTGGTTTATTTGAAAAAAATTTCCCTTTTTTTTTTTTTTTAATTTTTTGTTGATTTTTTTCCCTTTTTTTTTTTTAGCTCTATGTTGGACCAGTCGGACCAGTAACAGAGGAGTAATGGCTCTTGGTTTAGTTTAAAATGCTATATTTTGCCTCTTTAATACGGTAGGGCCTTCATTTTTCATCTGATCTTTACCAAACTTTACCAGATTTTTTAGTTATGTCCCTTGATTTAGTTGATAAGCTGTATCTTGCCCAAAACTTTCAAAAAAACGTAAATGGCAGTCTCTCGCTTCATTGATGTTATAAGAGCCATGTTAGCAAGTAGAGCGTCCACAGGCCTTCTTGGGCCTCTTGCTGAGTTAAGTGATGAGAATTATAAGTATAAAATTACAAAGGGCAATAACTCCCAAATAATTGAAGACAGGGTGGTGGTTCTTGTGCTCTGCACTTCCTCTCATTGCCCTCTATCATTGTTCGAAATTTCACTGCAGTCCCACAAGTAGTTTTCAAGTTATGGAGCGGACACAAATTATATGTATAAAATTACAAAGGCAATAACCCTTAAATTTTACTGAAGGTAGAGTTATGGTTCTTGCACTCTGCAAGTCCTCTCATTGCCCTCAATTTCATTGCAGTCCTATTAGTAGTTTTTGAGATGTATAGCGGACACGAATTATAAGTATAAAACTACAAGGGGCAATAACTCTAATTTAAATGAAGGCAGAGTTATGGTTCTTGTGCTCTGCACATCCTCTCATTGCCCTCGATCATTGTGAACTTTGGTTGCTGTCCTATTAGTTGTTTTCGAGTTCTTGAGCGGACACAAAATGGGACGGACAGACGGCATTACTATATCCCCATTCCGTCTGGGGCGGCGGGGGATAAATATCCTCCAAATATATTAAACAACCACAAGAATCTATTTGTTAGAGTAGGGCAAGTTCCTTGATTCCTATGTATCCTCCCATCTCTGGGGCGGCTAAACAAACTGTAACATGTCCCAACTCCAACTGTCTACCGTTAAGATTTTACCCCTCTGCCTGGTAAGCAGCAGCCCTAATCTTGCCCAGTAACCACACAGGCTGCATGTAGTGTGAAGGTCAGTGTGGTATTTAATAATCAACACAGTGAAAGTGTACATCACTTTTATTAAATAGCAACAGAACTAAAACAAAATTTTGGTATAACAACTATGTTGTACAAGCGTAACATCTAAGGAAGCCACTCCAAGGTAGAACTCAAGGACTATTAAAATAAATTTTATTCTCTAAAGAAGCTGCCTCAAACTTGTTTCTTCAAAATTAATGTTTCCTAGACTGTGTTTGGCATGGGGAGAAATATGTTCTGCCAAATAAGTGTTTTACGTCGTTTAGCTCAATTTAACCCTTAACCCGCTACGCACGACTAATAGCCTTTGCGTCCATTGTAAACCCAGATTAGCCTGCGAGTAACTCGCATGCTGATCAGGTTACAATGTCTGACTGCTGATCAGTCATTTCCCCCAAAACACCCCTTTGTAACAATGGAATGATCTTAATTCAAAGAAAGAACAGTCCATTATATATATGTAGGGCGTTAAATATGTAGGGGGTTAAGGGTTAAGTATAAATACACAGTATTTCCCCTAATAAGAGCACTCCCCTAGTAGAGTCGCCACCTTAATAACATAAAACAATCTTCAAAACTTGACACATTTTCAATCTTTAGTACCCCAAAATCCCAATTCATAAACAAAAAAAAGGTGATATATAGGGTAAACTGTTTACTATAAACACATGAAATATACTTAAAAAGCTGCAAAATATGCAAAGTCTATGTAAACGAAGATGGCCACTATTGAATTTCATTTTCAACATATCATGCAAATCACTATTTAAAGAACAACCCTTTTAGGTCACTGAGTGAGTGGGGAATGGTGGCAAAATATGGCAATAATGGATATAACATATCATGCAAATCACTATTTAAAGAACAACCCTTTAACAGTCTAGGTCACTGAGTGGGTGGGGAATGGTGGCAAAATATGGCAATAATGGAGATGAAGATGAATATCATGTTCTTGATCCATATTGGACTCACACCGCTATTATCTCCCTTGAATACTCGTGCCCTACAGATGAAGGAGGTAGATAAATAAAACAAGTTCGCTTTTCTACATTTTACAGGATACATTGATTTATCTTTACCAGGTTCTAAATCTACAGCATTTTAGGAAGAGATCACAGAAAAATGCATGTTGATATGATTTCTAGCTAATTCTGCCTCATTTTACACATCATGGGTCTAATCACCACGGGGTTGTATTTTTGTGTAAATTTTGAACATGAAATTAAAAAAAGTTCTATCTGGTATATATTTGTTAAATGTGTTTTAAATTGCAGATATTGGATCAATGAAGAATTTAAGCATAAATACATGTTGCAAAATCTGTTTTATCTCTATGCCAGGAACAAAATCATTACAATGGGACCCTATGGAAAATTAATTGTGGTGTGAGACGTATTCAATTCAAAACCATGGTATTCAGTTTCCAGGCCACATTGGGGAAGATCTCGATTTCTTTGAACCTCCGCCAACTGCGCCGGAATTACTGTCGGAATGTCAGTCTTGTGTCATTGTCTCATCAATGTTTCATTTCGATGTGTTAAGGAAAATTAATAGGTTATCTCCAGCCATTTATTGCATAGTGGCACAGGGATTCCTGAACTTCTGAAACAGACATGCCGCAATTCCTTGTTCATGCCAGGATCATGAAATGCAAAAGCGCGACGCCTTAAAATATCAAAGATTTTCCCATGTATACAGTACATATAGGTCAACACTAATTTTCACTGTCCAAGTTGCCCATGTCGAACATCATAACAGTACACCATGCAAGGCCTATACCTTTGTTAAGGACCAAGCTGGAATAGGTAGAAATAAGAATTCATGAAAATCCTTTGTTTCGGACAAGTTGACACAAGTGGCCATTTTGGAAGTTAACTCAAAACGTATTTTATCTTGGACAAACTAAATGTCGCACCTATTTATTTGGTCAAGGTTTCAAATTAATACTTCTAATCTAATATGCCCTTACAAAGGGCAAACAATTTACCTGATTGTTTTCAATGTCAGACATCATTGAAAGCCTTATCTTGAGGAATCAGAAATTCCCCATTTGGTACTCTAGATCACTGGGTCAATTCACAACCGTTGAGTTGAATTGGGGTTTATCTGCATACCAACACAAAAAAGGTTATATGGCGCCAACAGGAAAAAACATTTACATCGAGATGAAAATATGCACAGGGTTCTCCAAGTCTAGAATTTATAGGGTGGCGGTGCAAATCCGTTATTTTTCGGGTTTTTTATGCCCGGATGTTGGAGGAGAGTTACCTCCCCTATACGGTTCGGTCAATACGATTGAGGTGCTTGCTTTATTGTTGAAGACTGGATGACAAGTGTCTGCGTGATAGTACTTAACTACATGTAACCACAGAGTACCAAATTGGTCTAGATTCAGGTTATGTTATGGTGTTTGTTGCGTCAATTCATACAGTTGCACAGACCCATATTTTCGTCCAGATTAATTTCTTGTAAAAGCCCTTTGTGTTCTACATCAGGTTTGCTATATTTATTAGTGTTTTTTTTGTTTTAAGTGGCGCTTGACGATCTTTACATGGCGGCGCTTGTTTTGCATGGCGGTATGTGCTGATAGCGTGGCGGCCCGCCATCATAGAAGTGCTCTTGGAGAACCCTGATGCAGAATGGGCCTAGAACCATCTCTCCTGCAAATTTTGTTGTAAACACTTCATTTTTCGGTGGAGTCACGATCACCGTTTTCTGCCACCACTCAAGTAGCAGTACAGGGATGATGATGAAGACCTTTAACCAACATGACATGATGAACATGAATTCAGGTGGATTTTATGCCTCTGCCTGGATAAGCAGTGGCCCTATCCTTGCCCCGTAACCGCAAAGGTTTTAATCAGAAATGAATTGGGTTTTAAGGTGCACCAACACATGAAAGGTTATATGGCGCCTAACAGAAATGAACATGCCGGGCTCATCCTCCATTTACATCAAGATAAAATATGGAGAATGGGCCTTGAATCTTCTCACGTGCAGCACTGCAGAGTTGCTGCAAATTCTACAGTAGACACTCCATTTACGCTGGAGCCATGTTTACATTGGGGAAGATAAACAACTTCCAACTGTGTTACACACGTAAAGATAAACAACTGATCATTGTGTTACACACATAAAGATAAACAACTGATCACTGTGTTACACACATAAAGATAAACAACTTAACTGTGTTAAACACATAAACAACTTAAAACTGTGTTACACAAATAAAGATAAACAACTGATTACTGTGTTACACACATAAAGATAAACAACTGATCACTCCGTTACACACATAAAGATAATCAACTGATCACTGTGTTACACAAATAAAGATAAACAACTGATTACTGTGTTACACACACAAAGATAAACAACTGATCACTGTGTTACACAAATAAAGATAAACAACTGATTACTGTGTTACACACACAAAGATAAACAACTGATCACTGTGTTACACAAATAAAGATAAACAACTGATTACTGTGTTACACACACAAAGATAAACAACTGATCACTGTGTTACACACATAAAGATAAACAACTTAAAACTGTTACACAAATAAAGATAAACAACTGATCACTGTGTTACACAAATAAAGATAAACAACTGATTACTGTGTTACACACATAAAGATAAACAACTTAAAACTGTGTTACACACATAAAGATAAACAACTGATCGCTGTGTTACACGAATAAAGATAAACAACTGATCACTGTGTTACACACATAAAGATAAACAACTTAAAACTGTGTTACACACATAAAGATAAACAACTGATCGCTGTGTTACACGAATAAAGATAAACAACTGATCACTGTGTTACACAAATAAAGATAAACAACTGATCACTGTGTTACACACATAAAGATAAACAACTTAAAACTGTGTTACACACATAAAGATAAACAACTGATCACTGTGTTACACAAATAAAGATAAACAACTGATTACTGTGTTACACACACAAAGATAAACAACTGATCACTGTGTTACACACATAAAGATAAACAACTTAAAACTGTGTTACACACATAAAGATAAACAACTGATTACTGTGTTACACACATAAAGATAAACAACAGATCGCTCTGTTACACACATAAAGATAAACAACTGATCACTGTGTTACACACATAAAGATAAACAACTTAAAACTGTGTTACACACATAAAGTTAAACAACTGATTACTGTGTTACACACATAAAGATAAACAACAGATCGCTCTGTTACACACATAAAGATAATCAACTGATTACTGTGTTACACACATAAAGATAAACAACTGATCACTGTGTTACACACATAAAGATAAACAACTTAAAACTGTGTTACACACATAAAGATAAACAACTGATTACTGTGTTACACACATAAAGATAAACAACAGATCACTCTGTTACACACATAAAAATAATCAACTGATTACTGTGTTACACACATAAAGATAAACAAACTAATTAATGTGTTACACACATGAAGATAAACAACTGATTACTGTGTTACACATGTAAAGATACACAACTGATCACTGTGTTACATAAAATGACAAAGCGATATGTCTGGATTCAGACTACAATAACTATTGTGTTGCCTCTAGTCGCCATGGCAACCTCATTCCCGTCGCTCCCATTCGGGTTCTTCAATTTGTTCCAACAGGCTGATCTTGGTTCGGGTGTATATTGTCTCTGAAATATAAGTATACATACATTATTAAGTATAGAAGTATATAAACAAAATACATATATACCGTATAATCCTTAATAAATGCCCCTCCCCTAATAAATGACCACCCCCACCTCCCCCCACACACTTTTCTTCAGATTTTTCTCTTTTTTTTTTTAAACTTACCAAAAGATGCACATTTATCTGTTTCATTCACAATGGAACACACAGAATCGCTAGAAAATTTAAAATCCGATGCACTGATTGATTGACATGCGAGTTTTCTTGATAAAGAAAATCATTAATGTCTGATTTAAAAGTTAAATTTATGTATTTTTGGTCTCAAATAAATGCCTCCCTTTTCAAAAATGTTACACCCCCAAAGGCATTTATTAGGGATTATATGGTATATTATTGGGAGCTGGCGTGGCTCTCGAGGACCCGGGTCCAGGCCTCAATGGCATCACTGAGTTTTGTCAGTGTGCTCTTGGGCAAGACAAAATTCTTTTTTTATTTTACTATTTGTTATTTTACTATTTGTTTTTTAACAGCTTTTTTTAGCATGCTTCATTAACCAGCCATATTCCCGGATACCTCTAGTATTTAACCCTGGATACCGCTAGTCTTAAACCCTGGATACAATCAGACCTACTGTATCCCTGGATACCTCTAGTATTAAACCCTGGATACCTCTAATATTAAACCCTGGATACAATCAGACCTCCTGTATCCCTGGACCTGGATACCTCTAGTATTAAAACCTGGATACAATCAGACCTTCTGTATCCCTGGATACCTCTAGTATTAAACCCTGGATACCTCTACTATTAAACCCTGGATACAATCAGACCTCCTGTATCCCTGGATACCTCTACTATTAAACCCTGGATACAATCAGATCTCCTGTATCCCTGGATACCTCTAGTATTAAACCCTGGATACCTCTAATATTAAACCCTGGATACAATCAGACCTCCTGTATCCCTGGATACCTCTAGTATTAAACCCTGGATATAATCAGACCTCCTGTATCCCTGGATACCTCTAGTATTAAACCCTGGATACCTCTAGTATCAAACCATGGATACCTCTACTATTAAACCCTGGATACAATCAGACCTACTGTATCCCTGGATACCTCTAGTATTAAACCCTGGATACCTCTACTATTAAGCCATGGATACAATCAGACCTACTGTATCCCTGGATACCTCTAGTATTAAACCCTGGATATAATCAGACCTCCTGTATCCCTGGATACCTCTAGTATTAAACCCTGGATACCTCTACTATTAAACCCTGGATACAATCAGACCTACTGTATCCCTGGATACCTCTAGTATTAAACCCTGGATACCTCTACTATTAAACCCTAGATACAATCAGACCTCCTGTATCCCTGGATACCTCTAGTATTAAACCCTGGATACAATCAGACCTCCTGTATCCCTGGATTATAATATCTGGCTTTCTGTTTAATGGTTACAAAACTAACTAGAACTATCACTAAAGCTGATGAATACCCACACTTTGTGATCAGTTGTTATGTGTATATGAAGTTTGGGAACAACCCATTCAGAACTGTTTCAGGAATGTAAGTAATAAAAATGTGTTACTGGACGCGACGTGACGGGACAAAAATGTGTTACAGGATGGGACGTGATGGGACATTACGAACAGCGGGATTCCTATATAGCCCCGCCCCCGTTTCATTTTGTGAAAGCGGGGGTATAATTACAAATTGCAAACCCTGCTTTAAAATAGGGATCTGTATAAAGATGTAAGGGCTATTAAATTAAAATACAGCCGGGACCCCAGGAAGGTAATTGAATAAACATCTATGGGTGAACCCTATATTAAAAAAAAAAAAATTTAGTTCTTTAAACACAATTTTGCATCTATGGGTGGGTGTTTTCAATTTCAAAAGTGTCTTCTTCGGTTCCCATGTATGTTTCAATGGCACAGCCCATATTTTCATGCAAATTTCGAACCTGCTTCAAAATGGGGATCTGCATAAAGACGGAGATCTATATAAAGATGAGACATATTACCCAAGTGTCCCCTGTCTGCACTGGCTTGCCCTGACCCAGCACTCAGTTCCTGGCCAGGCTTGGGTGGAGGAAGTTTTCCACGCTGTCCCTTGTATCCATTGTTTGCATCACAGTAGTCAAGGAAACTGAGAGAGAACATAAAGGACAGTTATGTGACCACCATACACAGTGGTGGTAATGAATTAGTTGTGGTCATTTGGTATCTAATTCAATTAACTGTTGTGAAGTAATACAAAAAGAAACTAGGTGTCGTAGCTGTCTGTGTGTTTCCGGTATTGCAGAATAACATAGCAAGATATGCCTGTCATAGCTGTCTGTGTGTTTCCTGTATTGCAGAATAACATAGCAATGTTTGACTAGTGACTGTGTTATTTGATAAAGTGAAAACGAAATTATATATTCTCACAACTGATTTGAAATAAGATACTAAACTATGGTATAATCTTATTATTTTTAGTGAGGCATTTTTGAAGCCCTCGATATACAATGTATTTGAACGAGAAAATCAGCATGTAGGCAGTCAGCGTTATATAACCTGAGTGCCCTTGACGATTCAAAAGAAAAACAAAGTTTGATTGAATTTGAACAAGGAATGTTGACGACATTAATATGTGAACATTTCCTTAACGCAAAACTTCAATTTCACTCTTGATGCCACCGCCGCCTGTTGTCACTGCCATTGCAAAGTGATACATGTTTCCCCACCTTCATCGAAACCGTCCGATAAACTAGATTTATCACTAAAGGGGATGAATACCCCGCTGAAATTCTAATTCAACAAAGGGCAATAATTCTGTAATAAATTAGGCAACCAACAATGGGTGATATAGAGGGACATAAGGTCATCATTTGTTATTTGTTTATGAAGTTTGGGAACTGTTTTAGAAATGCAAGTAATAACAAGAAATGTCATTGTAATTGACAAATGCCCCTGAAGTAGTTTTGACATTTGACCTCTAAGTGTGACCTTGATTTTGAAACCACAGACCTGGATTTTGCGCGCGACACATCGTCTTACTGAGGTGAACACTTGTGCCAAGTTATTTGAAAATCCGTCCATAAATATCAGATTTATTGACCGGAAATGAAAGGACTTCTTTTTGACATTTGACCTCTAAGTGTGACCTTGACCTTGGAGTCACGGACCTGGGTTTTGCACGCGACATGTCGTCTTGTTGTGGTGAGCACTTCTGCCAAGTTATTTGAAAATCCGTCCATGAATGTCAAAGTTATTGACCGGACACGATGGTACGGGCGAACGGACTGTGCGACTACTATATGCCGCCCTTGGGGTGCATAAAAATATGTTACGGGACGTGACGTGATAAAATGTGTGACGCGACTGGACGGGACGTTACGGACAACGTGATTCCCATATAGCCCCAACTTCACTTTGTGAATGCGGGATATAAAGATCTGCTACCTTTTCCAATGTTTATCGATCTCCAACATCAGAGGGTTTCCAATCACAATGAGTAGAGCCCGGGCCCGTGTCAGCGCGACATTAAAACGCTGAAAAACATAATTATACAATGAGGGAAAATTTGCAACCTACTCCTATATATACATTTTTAGAGTACAAATCTCTAAATATTGGACCCAAATAGTCTGTCCTAATGGTGTAAATAGATAGTTTTCTAAACCTTAGAAACTGACGGCTATCTGAAAGGCCAACACTTTCTGACCGTTATGACTTCCCATGATTATTATTGCAATACGTGGTCCGAGTATTAACTTTCATACCCCATCCAACACCTTCTCCTAGAAGCAAAACCGGGGTTGGCTGGCGTATGAACTAAAACCTTAATTTCAGCTTAAAAAGTTTGCATATTGTAAAATTAAAACATATACGGTAATAGGTAATTTTCAGTAAAAAATGTCTTTAAACGGGTTTTATTTTCGA
This sequence comes from Cyrtodaria siliqua, assembly GCA_037043455.1. Classification (NCBI taxonomy): domain Eukaryota; kingdom Metazoa; phylum Mollusca; class Bivalvia; order Adapedonta; family Hiatellidae; genus Cyrtodaria; species Cyrtodaria siliqua. The sequence continues at coordinate 57,071 of JAWPHD010009950.1, forward strand.
AATATCCGTTATAAAACCATGCTAATACAAGCTTTCCCAATGCTTAATAGGAATAAGGCAGGATCACGTAATGGACACATTAAGATTTTTTTTTAATTCACCCCTGGACCCTTAAAATTCCCCATTTGACCTGCTCCTAAATGGTCAATTACCGATATTGCATACCTTAGGATTTCTGAGGAAGCCCAGATGAAACTCGATCTCCTTGTCAATATATGACATGTCCTTGGTACTTCGCACTGTTGATATGATGATGACTTTGAACTCTTGACCTTGGAATTCCTCCACCGACCCAACCATGATCTCGTCACGGTTACCGTAATTTTTCTTCTTGATCATATCCCGCAGCTTCATAACCTGTGAAAACATTGTAGAATGGAGAGATCTTGCAGCTCTTCTCTTTTTAATGAAGTTTTCTTATATAATCCAAAGAATGGATAACATACGTACATCTGGATGGACAAGTCCAGCATTACATATATGCGCTCCATATCTCCATCCCCTACCCCCAACCCCACCATAATCCCCCACCCCACCATATATTGAAGTATTTATCAAGCATTGAAATTAGCGTCTGGATTTATTTATCCGATATCATTTTGACTTTAAACCTGCTTGCATATAATTAAATAAAATTTGTAGTTTTCATTTTTTCTACCAAACATTTAAATATATTATTGGAGCAATATAAAAATAATTTGATTTAGACTATTCTTTTTATTAAGTAATAGATAGAGTCTGGTCTCAGCTCATGGGCTTTATTTAAACACCGAGATGGGCATAGCCCATCAAGGTGTTTAAATAACCAATGACAGACTCTATCTTTTTTATAGCGTGTACTTATTAATACAGTGACGTCAGAGTGACATCCGTACTCTAAAGTGCTATATCTGGTAGTTGTAGTACGGTATAGCCATTCCCCTTCCTTAAATTAAACAATTGAATGCTTTGCATTCATCAAAGGAAATGTCACTGACCATGCTACAATACTAAATTTAAGGACGGAACACATAAAAATTATGTAGAAAAACTAACGAGACACTGTTTTTAAACAAGCGGTCAATGACCTTGAAGCTCTACTGATAGGTTTTTGATAGCTAGATCAGCAGCATTCATGTGAAGTTTCATGAAAATCCGTCAAGTAGTTTCAAAGGAGTAGTCGCTACAAGTTTTCATTATATAACTATATGTAAACAAAGATGGCTACTGGCGGCCAAGTTTAACATCAGATCAAAATAATTTTTGACAAGTATCAACATCATGTCATACTGATCATTTTAGAAAATCTAAAAAGTCCCATATCAATATCACTTATAGTTTTCACTTATAGTTTTCCTGTGAAGTTTCATGAAAATCCGACAAGTTTTCATTATATAACTCTATGTAAACAAAGATGGCCACTGGCGGCCATGTTTAACGTCGCATCAAAATAATTTTCGACAAGGATCAACATCATTCCATACTGATCATTTTAGAAAAGGTCCCATATCAATATCATTGATAGTTTTCAAGAAGTACTCGCTACAAACTTGTTTTTTTAAAATTTATTTTTAGCTCTGGCGGCCATCTTGAATTTCCGACAAACCTGAAATGTTGCTAGGATCATTTAGACATCAAGAGCAACATTCCTGTGAAGTTTCATGGAAATCCGTTGAGTAGTTTCAGAGAAGTAGTCGCTACAAGTTTTTACTAAATAACTCTATGTAAACAAAGATGACCGCTGCAGCCATGTTTAACGTCTAATCAAAACGATTTTCGACAAGGACCAACATCATGTCTGTAATAAGATGGTAGACTACCTGCCGTCTATATGGAGATATCACACCAATATCCTTGGGTTTTATCTTCAGTCCTCCCTTCTTCTGCTTCAGTAACATCTCGAGATATTTCTCCACCTGGGCAACTTCATCTCTGGTAGAAATCAAACAGGACTGACTTATATTACTACCGTATAAAGAAATAATCCCTAATAAACGCCCTCCTCTAATAAACGCCCATCCCCCCACTATTTTTTCAATTTTTTTTTTAAACTTACCAAAAGATGGAAGTTAATCTGTTTCATTCACAATGGAACACACAAAATCACTAGAAACAGCTGGGACTCAATCACTAGAAAATCCGATGATCGATTGACATGCAGACTTTGGTTTTCTTGGTAAAGACAAGAAATCCGTGGATTCACATGTCTCGCCTAACGGGGGCTGGACTTAAAAATAAAAGTTTGTAAACATTTTAGTAACTAAAAACAATCGAGTTTGCCGTTTGCTTAGATGACATTTAAGAGCATTTGTTTAAAAACAAAATGCCATTCTATTAAAAACAAGAGGCCCAAGAGGGCCTGTGGATGCTCTACTGGCTAAAACGGCTCTTGTATCAAGGGTTGTCGACTTAAAATTCCCATCAGTAGTTTTTTTAAAACACTGCAAAAACAACAGGGATAGGATGGCCTTAGATCGTTCACCTGGTAATCATGGGCAATAAGTCTGCTGTGTCTAGTCTGGCATGGGCATTTTTTAATTTTTCCCACTTTCTTCTATGAATGAATTTCATAACAAGAGGCCCAAGAGGGCCTGTTGACGCTCTACTGGCTAACATGGCTCTTATAACATCAATGAAGCCATTTACGTTTTTTTGAAAGTTTCGGGCAAAAAACAGCTTTTTAACTAAATCAAGGGCCATAACTAAAGAATCTGGTAAAGTTCGGTAAAGATCAGATGAAAAATGAAGGCCCTACCGTATTAACGAGGCAAAATATTGCATTTTTAACTAAATCAAGAGCCATAACTACTCTGTTACTGGTCCGACTGATCCAACCCAACATAGAGCTAAAAAAAATAAATAAATATTATTACATAACTCTGCTGTTGCAGGTCCGATATGAATGGTTTTCAACTTGTCCGAGCTTTCATTGATATTAACAATCTGATAAAGTTTGGTAAAGATCGGATAAACAATAAAGCCCATATCGTCTTAACGGGGCAAAATATAGCATTTTTAATTAAATCAAGGGCCATAACTCCGCTGTTACTGGTCCGATATGGCTGGTTTTCGAACTTGTTCGAGCTTTCATCGATATTAACAATGTGGTAAAGTTTGGTAAAGATAGGATGAAAAATGAAGGCCCTATCTTCTTAACGAGACAAAATATAGTAATATAGCATTTTTAACTAAATCAAGGACCATAACTCCGCTGTTACAGGTCCAATCTGGCTGGTTTTCGAACTTGTCCGAGCTTTCATTGATATTAACAATGTGGTAAAATTTGGTAAAGTTATGATGAACAAGAAGTCAATGACCTTGAAGCTGTACTGACAGGTTTTTGATAGCTAGATCAGCATTACTGTGAAGTTTCATGAAAATCCGTCAAGTAGTTTCAGAGGAGTAGTCGCTACAAGTTTTCATTATATAACTCTATGTAAACGAAGATGGCCGCTGGCGGCCATGCTTAATGTCAAATCAAAAATAATTTTTGACAAGGATCAACATCATGTCATACTGATCATTTTAGAAAAAGTCCATATCAATACAAGAGGCCCAAGAGGGCCTGTAGACGCTCTACTTGTATGATGTGATTCAAAAACATAAACATGATAGAAGCCAACCCAAGAAACATGTTTCCTATATATAACTCTATGTAAACTTTGGGTTATCGTGGCGGCCATTTTGAATATTTGACGACAACGAAAAACACAAACTTGATAGAGGCCAACAACAGGAACATGCATATGATATTTAACTATAATGGAATAAGTGGTAATATGTCGTTTAATAAATGTCCTTAAATTTGACCTAAGTTTAGCCATGGTGGCCATCATGGACAACTGGAGGCCCCAAAAACGCAAATCTGAGGGGGACTAACCCAAAGATCATTGTGATTAAGTTTCATCAAAATCCTTCAAGCAGTTTCAGAGAAGATGTCATTTTTAAAGTTTTCCTACATAACTATGTAAACTTTGGGTCACTGTGGCGGCCATTTTGATTATTCTACAATTACGAAAAACACAAACTTGATAGAGGCTAACCCAAGGAACATGTTTATGATATTTCACAAGAATGCAATAAGTGGTTTCGTCGGAGATGTTGTTTGAAATTTCCTTAAATTTGACCCAATTTTAGACATGGCGACCATCTTGGATGATCGGCGGCCGCGAAAAACACAAATCTGAGAGGCATTATCCAAAATATCATGGTGATTAAGTTTCATCAAAATCCTTCAAGAGGTTTCAGAGCGGATGTCATTTTTAATGTTTTCCTATATAACTCTTTGTAAACTTTGGGTCGCTAGGCGGCCATTTTGATTATTTGACGATAACGAAAAACACAAACTTGATAGAAGCCAACCCAAGGAACATGTATATGATATTCCACAAGAATGGAATAAGTGGTTTTGGAGGAGATGTCGTTTGAAATTTCCTTAAATTTAACCTAGTTTTAGCCATGGCGGCCATCTTGGAAGACCGGCAGCCGCCAAAAAAAATAAATCTGAGAGGGACTATACCAAATATCATTGTGCTTAAGTTTCATCAAAATCTTTCAGGCGGTTTCAGAGAAGATGTAATTTTTAACCTTTTCCTATATAACTCTATGTAAACTTTGGGTCGCCGTGGCGGCCATTTTGATTATTTGACGATAACGAAAAACGCAAACTTGATAGAGGCTAACCCAAGGAACATGAATCTGATATTTCACAAGAATGGAATAAGTGGTTTCGGAGGAGATGTCGTTTGAAATTTCCTTAAATTTGACCTAGTTTTAGCTATGGTGGCCATCTTGGATGACTGGCGGCGGTGAAAAACATAAATCTGAGAGGGACTATCCCAAATACCATTGTACTTAAGTTTCATCAAAATATTTCAGGCCGTTTCAGAGATGTAATTTTTAACCTTTTCCTATAGTTTTAGCCATGGCGGCCATCTTGGATGACTGGCGGCCGCGAAAAAACGTAATTCTGAGAGGGACTATCCCAAATATCATTGTGATTAAGTTTCATCAAAATCCTTCAAGCCGTTTCAGAGAAGATGTCATTTTTAACCTTTTCCTATATAACTCTATGTAATATTTGGGTCGCCGTGGCGGCCATTTTGATAATTTGATGATAACGAAAAACACAAACTTGATAGGGACTAACCCAAGGAACATGAATCTGATATTTCACAAAAATGGTATAAGTGGTTTCGGAGATGTCGTTTGAAATTTCCTTAAATTTGACCTAGTTTTAGGCATGGCGGCCATCTTGGATGACTGGCGGCCGCGAAAAACATAAATCTGAGAGGGGCCCTCCCAAGTAACATTGTGATAAAGTTTCATCAAAATCCTTCAAGCGGTTTCAGAGAAGATGTCATTTTTAACCTTTTCCATTATAACTCTATGTAAATTTTGGGTCGCTCTGGCGGCCATTTTGATTATTCGACGATAACGAAAAACACAAACTAGATAGAGGCCAACCCAAGCAACATGTATATGATATTTCACTAGAATGGAATAAGTGGTTTCAGAGGAGATGTCGTTTGAAATTTCCTTAAATTTGACCTAGTTTTAGCCATGGCGGCCATCTTGGATGGCTGGCGGCCGCGAAAAACACAAATCTGAGAGGGGCCCTCCCAAGTAACATTGTGATGAAGTTTCATCAAAATCCTTCAAGCGGTTTCAGAGAAGATGTCATTTTTAACCTTTTCCTATATAACTCTATGTAAATTTTGGGTCGCTCTGGCGGCCATTTTGATTATTCGACGATAACGAAAAACACAAACTAGATAGAGGCCAACCCAAGCAACATGTATATGATATTTCAGTAGAATGGAATAAGTGGTTTCAGAGGAGACGTCGTTTGAAATTTCCTTAAATTTGACCTAGTTTTAGCCATGGCGGCCATCTTGGATGACTGGCGGCCGCGAAAAACACAAATCTGAGAGGGGCCCTCCCAAGTAACGTTGTGATGAAGTTTCAACAAAATCCTTTAAGCGGTTTCAGAGGAGATTTCGATTTTATAAAATTGCTAACAGACGGACGGCCGGCCGGCCGGACAGACGGACGACGGACGAAAAGCGATCGCATAAGCCCTCCTGGCCTTTGGCCAGTAGAGCTAATAACTTATAGTTTTCAAGAAGTAGTCACTACAAACTTGTATTTTGAAAATCTTTTTTTAGCCATGGCAGCCATCTTGAATGTCCAGCCGACCTGAAATTTTGCTAGGATCAATTAGACATCAAGAACAACATTCCTGTGAAGTTTCATGAAAATCCATCGAGTAGTTACAGAGGAGTAGTCGTTACAAGTTTTTCCCAGATAACTCTATGTAAACAAAGATGGCCACTGACAGCCATGTTTAACATCGAATCAAAACGATTTTCGACAAGGACCAACATCATGTCATGCTGATCACTTTCCCATATCAATATCACTTATAGTTTTCAAGAAGTAGTCGCTACAAACTTGTTTTTTGAAAATTTATTTTTAGCCGTGGCGGCCATCTTGAATTTCCGGCCGACCTGAAATTTTGCTAGGATCATTAAGACATCAAGAGCAACATTCCTGTGAAGTTTCATGAAAATCCGTCAAGTAGTTTCAGAGGAGTAGTCGCTACCTAGTTCTCTTACCCTGGACTCTACAGACTTACTCGTCGCACACTTTGGACGCCCTGATTTTACAGAGTCTTTACCAGCTTCTACACCTGCTGAAAACTTCTTCACCCACCTAAAAACTGTAGAGTACAATACCCCAGTATCCCCAAATGCATGTCCAAGTTCATCATACATCTGCTTCGCAGACATTCCAAGTTTTGAGCGAACCTTTATATAGGCTCTAATTTCTTCACAATTAGCTACTCGTTTTCCAACCATATTTACAACAACGGTCAACGACTGCTTGTGTTGAAATGACTATTTTCCATACATATCGACTGAGTTGGACAATGATTCATACATGTATAGACAGGTATTGAATAGGGCTACCCGTGCATATAAATGTCAGTGTACAACTCCTCGGGATTATCGAGAAAACAATGAAATTGCATTACATTTGAGACACCCCTCGTATCTCACTATCCTTTATGCTTTATCTTGTATACCTTTATCTCACTCAATTTATCTTTTATACCTTTATCTCACTCACTTTATCTTTTATGCCTTTATCTCACTCACTATACCTGTATTTCATTCACTTTATATGTTATGCCTTTATCTCACTCACTTTATCTTTTATACCTTTATCTCACTCACTTTATCTTTTATACCTTTATCTCACTCACTTTATCTTGTATACCTTTGTCTCACTCACTTTATCTTTTATACCTTTGTCTCACTCACTTTATCTTTTATACCTTTGTCTCACTCACTTTATCTTTTATACCTTTGTCCACTAACGTTATCTTTTATGCTTTTAACTCAATGACTATACCTGCATTTCACTCACTTTATCTTTCATACCTTTGTCTCACTCACTTTATCTTTTATGCCTTTATCTCACTCACTAAATCTTTTATGCCTTTATCTCACTCACTCTACCTGTATTTCATTCACTTTATATGTTATGAAGGGGCTGGCGTGGCGCAGTCGGTAGCGCGGCGGATTTGTAACCGGAGGCCCCAGGTTCAATCCTCCGTGGTGCCACTGAGTTCCGTCGGTGTGTTCTTGGGCAAGACACTTTCCCTTAGCCTCGTCCGTCGGATGGGGACGTAAACCAGGGGTCCCGTGTATCGGTCTATCTTCCGAGCACGTTAAAGAACCATAGGAATCTATTCGATAATAAGAGTAGGGCAGGTTCCCGGATTCCTATGTATCCTTCCCCTCTCTCTGGGGCGGCTCTAAATAACCTATACTGTGTTGATGAGCCGTTAAACAACATTCAATTCAATTATACGTTATGCCTTTATCTCACTCACTTTATCTTTTATACCTTTATCTCACTCACTTTATCTTGTATACCTTTGTCTCACTCACTTTATCTTTTATACCTTTGTCTCACTCACTTTATCTTTTATACCTTTGACACTAACGTTATCTTTTATGCTTTTAACTCAATGACTATACCTGCATTTCACTCACTTTATCTTTCATACCTTTGTCTCACTCACTTTATCTTTTATACCTTTATCTCACTCACTTTATCTTTCATGCCTTTATCTCACTCACTTTATCTTGTATTCCTTTATCTCACCCACTTTATCTTTTATACCTTTGTCTCACTCACTTTATCTTTTATACCTTTATCTCACTCACTTTATCTTTCATGCCTTTATCTCACTTACTTTATCTTGTATGCCTTTATCTCACCCACTTTATCTTTTATACCTTTGTCTCACTCACTTTATCTTTTATACCTTTGTCCACTAACGTTATCTTTTATGCTTTTAACTCAATGACTATACCTGCATTTCACTCACTTTATCTTTCATACCTTTGTCTCACTCACTTTATCTTTTATACCTTTATCTCACTCACTTTATCTTGTATGCCTTTATCTCACCCACTTTATCTTTTATACCTTTGTCTCACTCACTTTATCTTTTATACCTTTATCTCACTCACTTTATCTTTTATACCTTTATCTCACTCACTTTATCTTTTATGCCTTTATCTCACTCACTTTATCTTGTATGCCCTGTCTCACTCACTTTATCTTTTATACCTTTATCTCACTCACTTTATCTTGTATGCACTGTCTCACTCACTTTATCTTTTATACCTTTATCTCACTCACTTTATCTTTTATACCTTTATCTCACTCACTTTATCTTTTATGCCTTTATCTCACTCACTTTATCTTGTATGCCCTGTCTCACTCACTTTATCTTTTATACCTTTATCTCACTCACTTTATCTTGTATGCCCTGTCTCACTCACTTTATCTTTTATACCTTTATCTCACCCACTTTATCTTTTATACCCTGTCTCACTCACTTTATCTTTTATGCCCTATCTCACTCACTATACTTGTATTTCACTCACTTTATCTTTTATACCTTTATCTCACCCACTTTATCTTTTATACCCTGTCTCACTCACTTTATCTTTTATGCCCTATCTCACTCACTATACTTGTATTTCACTCACTTTATCTTTTATACCTTTATCTCACCCACTTTATCTTTTATACCCTGTCTCACTCACTTTATCTTTTATACCCTATCTCACTCACTATACTTGTATTTCACTCACTTTATCTTTTATGCCTTTATCTCACTCACTATACTTGTATTTCACTCACTTTATCTTTTATACCTTTATCTCACTCGCTTTAGCTTTGATACCTTTTCCTCCCATTTCTGCTCATGTGAGATAGGCATTTTCCTCATGTGAGCTAACTCTATCTTACATGACATGTGACTTATGACGTCATGACGTTACGTCGACGTCACCTTATTCTGGCATTAAATCAGCAAAGTCATTGATTTTATGCCGTTAATAAACACATAATGGGAGAAAAAAAATCCATCATGAGTGATCCATGTGAGATAGAGAAATCTCACCCGAGGGTCAGAATTGTAACCAGGGACGAGGCATTAATTCAGCAAAGTCATTGATTTAAGTCGTTAATAAACACATAATGGGAGAAAAATAATCCATCATGAGTGATCCATGTGAGATAGGGAAATCTCACCCTCGAGATCAGAATTGCAACCAGGCACTCGGCAGAGCCTCGTCCCTGGTTACAATTCTGACCTTCGGGTGAGATTTCTCTATCTCACATGGATACTCATGATGGATTCTTATAATCTCACTCACTTTATCTTTGATACCTTTGTCTCATTCATGTTATCTTTTGAAGAATTGTGCATCTCTCTCATCACTTTTGCATTAAACGGTGTTGACATTCATATCATGTTCCCCACCCACAGCTTTTAATCTGTCATTTCCCATTGGAGAAATATCTACTAACCCATGTCTCATTCCCCTCACTCATTATACCTGTTGAAGAAGGATGGGCTTTTTGCTTCCCTCTCATCATCACCAAACACTGCATGGAAGATGATGGGAAACCGTTTGTTGGGCAAGTGTTCCCAGTCAAGCATGGAGTTCAGAATCATCTTGTCACCCGACTCGACCAGCTCTTTGTCGTAGAACAGGTCACGTGGGACCTTCAAGATGGCCTCGTGCGAGCGGTAGTTCAGGACAAGCTTGGTGATGTAGCGACGGTCAAATTCGCCCGTCGTCTGGCGTTGATATTCGTCCACATTTGCCATCAGTCTCTCCATGAATGACACGTCTGAAAGAGAAATGCTTGTTAAATGTCTGAACCATATTTTTTATTCAAATTTAACTAGAACTTTCATTGAAGGTGATGAATTTCCTTTTTTGATCAGTTGTTATGTGTATATGAAGTTTGGGAACATCCCATTCAAAACTGTTCGAGGAATTTAAGTAATAAAAAATGTGTTACAAGATGGAACGGGATGCGACGTGACAAAATGTGTTACACAACGTGTCGGGACGCAACGCAACATGACGTTTCGGAAAACGTGATTCCTATATACACCCACTTCAATATGTGAAAGTACGGTATAAATATTTGCATCCTAATGGGTTTGTAAGCCTTTTGGAATATTAAACATACAATGGAGTGCATGGTCCAGTGGTAGAGAGTCAGACTTCAGACCGAAAGGTCATGGGTTCGATCCTCGAATTGGCCATGTTACTTATCCTTGAGCAAGAAAATTAATCCACATTGCTTTATTTGTCCTTGAGCAAGAAAATTAATCCACATTGCTTTATTTATCCTTGAGCAAGAAAATTAATCCACATTGCTTTATTTGTCCTTGAGCAAGAAAATTAATCCATATTGCTTTATTTATCCTTGAGCAAGAAAATTAATCCACATTGCTTTATTTATCCTTGAGCAAGACAATTAATCCACATTGCTTTATTTATCCTTGAGCAAGAAAATTAATCCACATAATGCTCGGTACTGGCTCTACTCAGGAAGCCATCTAGAGTGATTTATAAGTCGCAATAACTTATTTCGAAATAAATGTAAAAGAAATATGTTTAAACTAAATAACATACTGTGGAATCATGTTATTTCGTGGGCATTAAATTTTGCGATTCTTTCCAAAATGACAATTTCGAGGAGATGTAAATTCGCGCTTTTCTTATTTTGAAAAAAAAAAAAAAATCCAAAGCATTATCCATAAATGTGTCCCTGATTGTGTGAAAACGTCCCGTATAAGATATATAGTTACGACCTTGTCTGGCAATTACGTCACATGTTTCATGTCGCATGTCAACTTGTCCAATTAACCACAGTAAGTAACAATAAACACACTCGATCAGCGGGGATTATGTCCGACACCGTTGCTCAACCTTGATATTCACTTCCTGTTTATTCGGGTAGTCGGTCATGCGTACGACTCGAGTTAGACTGATTATCGATTCGTTACTCATTTTTTATGGCCTGTATTACGATTATACCCATCTTTACTTACGCCAATAACACTTGTGTCATTGGAAAAATGTAAATGCAACCGATATTTTTCTTGCTTTCAATACACGATTATGACATATATAATCTGCCCATTTTTAGTATGTATTTGTTGATACAATTCATTGAGAACACCGCCAGTTGCCGACCAAAATGTACCGGTACTTAGAACGCTCGGTAAATGATGACAACGATAACAAACGTAAAACCATTCGTGAACGATTTACTAGTTCACAACTGCGAACGAAAACATCTGCATATGCTACTGGCATAATTTTGTAAAGGTTTAAACAAAAACTCATTTTTTTATTATCAAAATATCAAAATTATCAAAATAGACGTTCAATAAATACATTAACCTTTTTTCTTATCTGACAACTAACAACCTTGTTCAATAAGTATTAAAATTATGGTATATGCCAAAATCATTGATAAAACTGCAATACATACGGATATTGGGAACTAATATTTAGGCCCTTTTCGTACACATACTAGTAATTCAAACTCTTGGACATTTAAAATCGTGGGGATTTGATTTCGTGGTTCACGTCAACCATAAAAATACGAAAATTAAAACCCCCACGAAATATAATGATTTCACAGTACAAGAAAATGGCGTCTAATTACCCAGTCCATAGTTAAGCGAGAATGGCGACCTCAGAATGGGTCCAAGCTGTTTGGGGTCGCCAGCAATCACCAGCTGTCCACAGTTCATTATTCGGCTGTCGAGGAGCCCAGTAATGGGGATTATGCACTCGGGCTCCACGGCGTGGGCGCCCTCGTCTATAAATACATGACTGAAGTAGTTCCTCTGGAATGACGCAGTCACAAGCCTGAAATGGCATTATGTTAGTTATTTAAATGCATTTCTGAGCAACTTAGAAGGTTTTGGTGCCGGTGCGGCATGTGGGCAAACCTACCTGCTGCAGCAAGTATACAACATACCTACATTAAAGACATTTTCTATAGTTTTTTCTGCATAACAGAATTTCTTTAAACTTGTTGTACAGTAAGTCTGTTATATATATAGACAGAAAAGGCAAAAATAATGGTAGGTCACCATGCTTGTTAAAATTTTAAAAAATAATTTGTAATGCCACCGTCATGTCAATCTGTCCAAAAAGTTGAAAAAGTCCATGAAATAGCTAAATAAGATATTTTTGAAGTCTAATCATTTATTCATTGGTCACAATTCTGCTAAAATTGTATTAAAGTAAAGAACATTTAATTACAATAACATTTAAAGCTCATCTTTATGTAAAACCTATATTTTTTTACAAAATCTGTTGAGATCATTACCACAATTTATGCACAAATTAGCCCATAATGATACAATTTCCTTTTTTTTTTGTATGTTCCCAATAACAGATTTTTTTTAAACTTTCTAAGCACATACTTTAACATATATAAAAACAAAATGTACAATAAAAATGATAGGTCCCCATGCTTGTTTAGAAAAAGAATTTGAAACCCTACCCCTATGCTAAAAGGCCAAGTTTTGTATGAAATTATATAGAAATGGTATATTTTCCTTTTTTGTTATGTTCTTTATAACAGAATTTTTTCAAACTTCCTAGGCACTTATTTGAACACATATTTAGACAATATATTCAATTAAATTTATAGGTCACCATGCATATTGAGATTTAATAGTGGTTTTTGGAACCATACCATTATGCTTAAATTTTTTAATTTTGTTGGAATTTTTACAAAATGCTATATTTTCCCCATTTTATGTATCTAATAAAAGGCCTTTATTTAAATGAAGACAATAAAAAAATCGAAAAAATAAAAAATTTAAATCCAAAAAAAAATTCGAAAAAAAAAATCCAAAAATAAATTCAAAATAATAAAAACAAGAGGGCCATGATGGCCCTATATCGCTCACCTGAGTAAATTTGAACCAATACAAGAGGGCCAAGATGGCCCTAAAGCGATCACATGAGTACTGGCACATTATCAAACTTCTTCGAAATCTTATGGTCATATACAATCTGTGCAGGTTTGGTTAAGATTGTTCAAGAAATGTGGGCTCTGTTGTGTAAAACAACAATGATATAGACAGTTTAAGACACTGACAAAGTTTGGTAAAGATTAAATACAAAATGAAGGTGCTAGAGAGTAACACCTTGGGCAGAGCCAAATGTGATCCCTGGGCTACATGTAATATATGAGAGCTGTGTGCTTTGTGGTTTTAGAGAAGAATTTTTAAGTTTTTCCCTATACAAGTCTATGTAAAACGTGACCCCTGGGGCGGGGCCAAATGTGAACCCAGGGTCACCATTTTAACAAATTTGGTAGAGGACCATAATCTTACAGTAAATGCAACATATTAAACCTCTGGCTCCTGCAGTTCCAGAGAAGAAGGTTTTTTTCAGTTTTTCCCTATACAAGCCTATTTAAAACTGTGACCCCAGAGTCACCATTTGAACAAAATTGGTAGAGGACCATGAGCTTATAAGTAAATGCAAAATGTTAAACCGCTTGCTCTTGCAGTTTCAGAGAAGAAGATTTTTTAAGTTTTGCCCTATACATGTCTATGTAAAGCATGTGAACCTTGGGGCGGGGCCAAATGTGACCCGAGGGTCACCATTTGAACAAACTTGGTAAAGGATCATAAGCTTATAGTAAATGCAAAATATCAATTTTTTCCTATACAAGTCTATGTAAAACTGTGACCCCCGGGGCGCGGACAAATTTGACTCTAGGGTCACCATTTGAACAAACTAAGTAGACGACCATAAGCTGATGCTACATGTAATATATGAGAGCTCCGTGCCATGTGGTTCCAGAGAAGAAGATTTTTTTCAGTTTTTCCCTATACAAGCCTATTTAAAACTGTGACCCCCGGGGCGGGGCCAAATGTGACCCCTGGGTCACCATTTGAACAAACTTGGTAGAGGACCATAAGGTTATAGCAAATGCAAAATATTAAACCTCTGGCTCTTGCAGTTCCAGAGAAGAAGTTTTTTTTCAGTTTTTCCCTATACAAGCCTATTTAAAACTGTGACCCCAGAGTCACCATTTGAACAAAATTGGTAGAGGACCATGAGCTTATAAGTAAATGCAAAATATTAAACCGCTTGCTCTTGCAGTTTCAGAGAAGAAGATTTTTTAAGTTTTTCCCTATACATGTCTATGTTAAAGATGTGACACTTGGGGCGGGGCCAAATGTGACCCGAGGGTCACCATTTGAACAAAACTGGTAAAGGACCATAAGCTTATAGTAAATGCAAAATATCAAACCTCTGGCTCTTGTAGTTTCCGAGAAGAATTTTTTAATTTTCTTTCCTATATAAGTCTATGTAAAACTGTGACCCCGGGGCGGGGACAAATTTGACCCCAGGGTCACCATTTGAACAAACTTATTAGAGGACTATAAGCTGATGCTACATGTAATACATGAGACCTCTGTGCCTTGTGGTTTCAGAGAAGAAGATTTTTTTCAGTTTTTTCCTATATGTCTATATGAAAAACATGCAAAATCTCAATATACAAACTTTGGACCCCCGGGGCATGGCCATTTTTGACCCTGGGAACTTCATTTGAACAAACTTGATAGTCTAGGCATTAGTGATCATTTTAAAAGAAAAATTGTTGACATCTGTCCAGCGGTTCTTGAGAAGAAGATTTTTTAAGGTTTCAACCATATATGGTAATGGCGGCCATCTTGGATGTCACGCCAACCTAATTTTAACAAATCTAAAAAGCATTCATTTAAGGATCATCCACGTGAAGTTTGGTCAAAATTGGCCACGTGGTTTCTGAGGAGAAGTCGTTTGAAGCAAAAGTTAACGACGGACGGACGGACGACGGATGAAGAGTGATCCCAATAGCTCACCTTTGAGCCTTCGGCTCAGGTGAGCTAAAAAAAGGCAAAAGATACAACTAGACATCAAAAGCAACATTCCTGTAAATTTGTAGGAAAATCCATCCAATAGTTTTAGAAGAGAAGTCGCCCAAAAAAGCTGCGCATGGAAAACTACAGCAAATGCTAACTACATTGGACTGGGGTTTAAGTGAAGCAGGAATTTGCATGACAGTTCTAACAAAAAGCAGTTGATGACAGCCATTTGTAATGACCCCGCCGAAGAACATTTTTGAGGTAAAAGAGGAGTTGAGCAGAAACGCTTTACAATTGACAAAAATCAAAATCAAAACATTCAGCCTGAACACCCTGACAATATGCGCTACTCGTCATCATACTGATACTTCCGACCAAGTTTCATGAAAATCAGATAAAAAATGTAGGAGGAAAAAATAAGTGCATTTTTACACTCCCTTTTTATATGAAAACAACAATGTAGGAGTAGGCCTCGTGTCAATATAATGTGACTAGAGGAGTACGGTTACTGCTAGGACTGGTCGGCCCCATGATAATATATAGTGACTAGAGGAGTATCATGTCACTTATCTATGCTGTAGTATTCCAGTGTGGCGGCACTTTAGATTCAGTAATGAGCTAAGTAGAATGTGGTAAATGACGGAAAGACTGTTTAAAGCGAGGTTAAAGCCCAGACAGACTGTCCCATTCTGGATCTGACATGCTGATTATTCACTGGTCACTTGGACTGTGTTTGATTCCAGGTAGCACTAGGGTCAAGTCGTGTTCAGTTTACAAATCAAACAATGATAATGTAACCCGAGTGTTTCAAAAGTAGGTCAAGAACATACTCGCCGATTTATTCCGAGTGACAAAGAATATGGCGTCATTAAGATAAAAGTGAAGATTCCATTTAATCCCTGAGTGTAAAGCATTTCTGAGATTTAGTATATGTACACATGTACAGATTCATCTTAACTCGAACTTACTGTTACCTAGTGAACAAGAATCAAGTTTTCCATAAGCTTTCTACAAAGTTTTGTTCCAATATTTCTTTCGATATCTCACTCCTAACTGAAGTTTGCCTGGAAACATTTTTGTATTTTTTAGTAACAGTGACATGACCTTGATCGAGTGACCTGAAATGCAATCATAGGCTTCCTTTCAATATAAGCTACAAAGAAGTATCGTTGAAATATCTCTTATAGCCCAAAAACCTATATTTTTATTTTTAGTAATAATGACCTCGACACCAGTGACTCAATCTTAAGCTTCCTTTCCATATAAACTACATACACAGCAAGTATTGTTGCAATTCTCATTCTTAATCGAAATCATAGCTCATAAACCATTTATTTTTAGTAACAGTGACCTTGACCTTGACCCCAGTGACCTTCAAATGCAATCCCAAACTTACTTCCTTCCCATATACACTACCTACATGGAAATGTTCATCGCAATTTCTCAGTCCTAACAAAAGTCATTCAGCGTAAATATTTATTTCTATTTTTAGCAACAGTGACCATGACCTTGACCCCAGTGACCCCAAATGCAATCCCAACCTTCCTTTCCTTATAAGTTACCTACCCAGCAAGTTTCAGTGCAATACCGTCATTCCTAACAAAAGTTATTGCCTGCCAGCCACACGACATTCGCCAATCTAATAACCAGGCTTTTACAAAGTAGTATTTCTAACATTCTTTAAGACTATAAAAGACAATACAAGACTATATGACTATAGAAGACTATACAAGACTGAGATACAAATGCGTGGTTGAAGTGGGGGGTGGGGGTGGGGGGGGGGGGGGGGGGAGAGAAAGAATAGGAGATGGGTGTGGTGTATGGATTACGGTATTATTTTTTATTTTTGCAATTTTTTTTTAAATAAGTAACTAACACACCTTCCACTTGACATGAGTGTCATGACGACGATACGGTATTTCCTCAACTCTGCTTTATCAGGGTAGAAAAACTCTCCTGTTTGCTTGTCATAGTTATACATCCCAGAGTCCTGACAGAAAACAGTGCCAAATAAAACATGCATATGTTACAAATATACAGTGATTCTATAGTAAACAAGAGGGCCAGGGCCTAGATGGCCCTAAAGCGATCACCTGAGTACTGGCACATTATTGAACTTCTTCGAAATCTTATGGTCATATACAATCTGTGCAAGTTTGGTTAAGATTGTTCAAGAAATGTGGGCTCTGTTGTGTATAACAACATTGATATAGACAGTTTAAGACACTGACAAAGTTTGGTAAAGATCAGATACAAAATGAAGGTGCTAGAGAGCAACACCTTGGGCAGAGCCAAATGTGACCCCAGGGCTACATGTAATATATGAGAGTTGTGTGCTTTGTGGTTTTAGAGAAGAAGATTTTTTAAGTTTTTCCCTATACAAGTCTATGTAAAACGTGACCCCTGGGGCGGGGCCAAATGTGCACCCAGGGTCACCATTTGAACAAACTTGGTAAAGGACCATAAGAGTATAGTAAATGCAAAATATTAAACCTCTGGCTCTTGTAGTTCCAGAGAAGAAGACTTTAATGTGTTTCCTATATAAGTCTATGTAAAACTGTGACCCCGGGGCGCAGCCAAGTTTGACACCAGGGTCACCATTTGAACAAAATTAGTAGAGGACCATGAGCTTATAGCAAAAGCAAAATATTAAACCTCTGGCTCTTGCAGTTTCAGAGAAGAAGATTTTTTTCAGTCTTTCCCTATACATGTCTATGTAAAACATGTGACCCTTGGGGCGGGGCCAAATGTAAGCCGAGAGTCACCATTTGAACAAACTTGGTAAAGGACCATAAGCTTATAGTAAATGCAAAATATCAAACCTCTGGCTATTGTAGTTTCTGAGAAGATTTTTTTTTTTTTTTCCTATATAAGTCTATGTAAAACTGTGACCCCCGGGGCGGGGCCAAATTTGACCCCAGGGTCACCATTTGAACAAACTAAGTAGAGGACCATAAGCTGATGCTACATGTAATACATGAGAGCTCCGTGCCATGTGGTTCCAGAGAAGAAGATTTATTTCAGTTTTTCCCTATATAAGCCTATGTAAAACTGTGACCCCCGGGGCGGGGCCAAATGTGACCCCTGGGTCACCATTTGAACAAACTTGGTAGAGGACCATAAGCTGATAGAAAATGCAAAATATTAAACCTCTGGCTTTTGCAGTTTCAGAGAAGAAGATTTTTTAAGTTTTTCCCTATACATGTCTATGTAAAATATGTGACCCTTGGGGCGGGGCCAAATGTGACCCTAGGGTCACCATTTGAACAAACTTGGTAAAGGACCATAGGGTTATAGTAAATGCAAAATATCAAACCTCTGGCTCTTGCAGTTTCCGAGAAGAAGATTTTTAAAAAAAAAAATCCTATATAAGTCTATGTAAAACTGTTACCCCTGGGGCGGGGACAAATTTGACCCCAGGGTCACCATTTGAACAAACTAAGTAGAGGACCATAAGCTGATGCTACATGAAATATATGAGAGCTCCGTGCCATGTGGTTCCAGAGAAGAAGATTTATTTCAGTTTTTCCCTATACAAGCCTATGTAAAACTGTGACCCCCGGGGAGGGGCCAAAAGTGACCCCTGGGTCACCATTTGAACAAACTTGGTAGAGGACCATAAGCTGATAGCAAATGCAAAATATTAAACCTCTGGCTTTTGCAGTTTCAGAGAAGAAGATTTTTAAAAAATTTCCCTATACATGTCTATGTAAAATATGTGACCCTTGGGGCGGGGCCAAATGTGACCCAAGGGTCACCATTTGAACAAACTTGGTAAAGGACCATAGGGTTATAGTAAATGCAAAATATCAAACCTCTGGCTCTTGCAGTTTCCGAGAAGAAGATTTTTAAAAAAAAAAATCCTATATAAGTCTATGTAAAACTGTTACCCCTGGGGCGGGGACAAATTTGACCCCAGGGTCACCATTTGAACAAACTAAGTAGAGGACCATAAGCTGATGCTACATGTAATATATGAGAGCTCCGTGCCATGTGGTTCCAGAGAAGAAGATTTATTTCAGTTTTTCCCTATACAAGCCTATGTAAAACTGTGACCCCCGGGGCGGGGCCAAATGTGACCCCTGGGTCACCATTTGAACAAACTTGGTAGAGGACCATAAGCTGATAGCAAATGCAAAATATTAAACCTCTGGCTTTTGCAGTTTCAGAGAAGAAGATTTTTAAAAAATTTCCCTATACATGTCTATGTAAAATATGTGACCCTTGGGGTTGGGCCAAATGTGACCCTAGGGTCACCATTTGAACAAACTTGTTAAAGGACCATAGGGTTATAGTAAATGCAAAATATCAAACCTCTGGCTCTTGCAGTTTCCGAGAAGAAGATTTTTAAAAAAAAAAATCCTATATAAATCTATGTAAAACTGTGACCCCCGGGGCGGGGACAAATTTGACCCCAGGGTCACCATTTGAACAAACTTAGTAGAGAACCATAAGCTGATACTACATGTAATACATGAGACCTCTGTGCCTTGTAGTTTCAGAGAAGAAAATTTTTTAAATTTTTTTCCTATATGTCTATATGAAAAACATGTAAAATCTCAATATACAAACCCCCGGGGCATAACCATTTTTGACCCCGGGGACTTCATTTGAACAAACTTGGTAGTCTAGACGTTGGCGATCATTTTAAAAGAAAAACTGTTGAAATCTGTCCAGCGGTTCTTGAGAAGAAGATTTTTTAAGGTTTCAACCATATATGGTAATGGTGGCCATCTTGGATGTCGCGCTGACCTAATTTTAACAAATCTAAAAAGCATTCATCTAAGGATCATCCATGTGAAGTTTGATCAAAATTGGCCACGCAGTTTCTGAGGAGAAGTCGTTTGAAGCAAAGGTTAACGACGACGGACGACGGACGAAGAGTGATCCCAATAGATCACCTTTGAGCCTTCGGCTCAGGTGAGCTAAAAATAACTGAAACACCTGAATAGGTCAAATGTACTGGCCTACTTTGCCGTATGTTAAGATATAAACAAAAATAGTTTTGAACTGAAACTATGCCTGTGATCTTGACCTTTATATATTGGTGTAGTGATGTGGATATCCTCTTAATGTGTATGTATCCAAAGATTTTATGAAGAAATAGAACGTTTCAGGGTATGTTAAGTTTTCATGACCAAACAATTTGAACCCCAAATTTGACCTTGATTGTGACCTTGACATGTATTTATTGATAAGGTCAGGTGACTATTGTCATGAAGTTTACATATCGAACATTTGATAAAGAAAATTATTGACGCTCTTATAGCAGACCAATTCGTCGAGAAGTTGTTCTAGCCTGGTGCAGGTCGAGAAGTTGTTCTAGCCTGGTGCAGGATAGGACATACACGTTATACTCATTCATATTTATTACAAGGTGAGCAATTAATGTCTACCTTGTTTAGCACCGCTAATGGTCAAACATATCTTGTTGGAATGTGTAGACTTTGATCATATGCAGCAAAGATACTACACAGTTAATACCGTATTGAAGAAATGAAAACCCCATCTGAAGTTTTCAAGGCAAAAATGACCTTTGAACCCAGAATTTACCTTGAATGTGACCTTGACCTTTAAATATCAGTAATGTCACATGACTAGATATTTTGAACTAGACTATAGTATGGGTGTTTTAGGTAACCCAGCCTTCACACTCTTTATGTTGTGTATTGTCCTGTTTATTAACTAATTAATTAATTAATTAACTTGCTCATTTGATTTAGTCTGTGGTAAAGAATGGACCCACAGTGCTACTGCGTTTGAATACTGTGGTTTCTCACAGACCTAATAACAAACAGATTGGAAACTTCCTATCTGAACCAATGAAGAAGCCAAAATATCACGTGGCATCTTAACTTATCATTCTGACTCCTCCCTCAAACATTCATTGATTTTGATGGATTCATAAGGAATAGTAAAATAATGGGATTATACTAATTTATTTTTATTTTCAAAATAAGGTATAGCATAAAAAGCTGTTTAAAATTAAAAACATCATTATGTTTGCCTAAATGTCTTAAAAGCCAAGCAACTGATGTAGTGAAACTTCCCTTCAAACTCCTTTTCTGCTTAAAATGTTAAAGTACAGAATATACCATCATTAGAAAGATAAATACATTTGTGTTGGGTTTTGACATAAATGAAAATGACATGCATAGAACCAGGGAGCAAGTATACTGTATTACTCCCTGATAGAACGCAATGATATGTGTGTCTATGACCATTTTCAGAATGGATTCTGTGTAATTTGCACAAATGCTATTATTTACAAAACAAAATACATAACGAGTCCATGCATACATCAGGTACATGCATACATGCAGTCGAAAGCAACACATTTTCAGAATTCATTCATTGCATATGAACAACTGGTTGATACACATAACTTCTAATATACCGTCGCAAAATTCAAAGTTTCAATACAGTTAACCCTATATTAAAACATCCAGAAAATAACAATTTAGAATTTATCGTTTTTTCAAACTATTGGTAACTATTGGTAATATATTGAGATTATTTGACTGCTGGGATCATGCAAGTATAGGGAAATCCTTCATGAGACGGTAAACGTGTACGCACGTTCGTGAAAAAAACAAATAACGCTTACACAGGCAATCTTGCCACATATGAAAATCATATGATTCTCATATGATTTTCATATGAAAGGTTTCATATGAGAATCAACAAAAAGGAGCCACATATGATTTTCATATGAAACCTTTCATATGATTTTCATATGAGAATCATATGATTTTCATATGAAAGGAGTTCCATATGATTTTCATATGAAATGCATATGATTTTCATATGAATTTCATATGATTTTCATATGAGAATCATATGAAGCTCCTTTCATATGAAAATCATATGTAAAGTATCATATGAGAATTACATGAAGCTCCTTTCATATGAAAATCATATGTAAAGTATCATATGGGAATCACATGAAGCTCCTTTCATATGAAAATCATATGTAAGGTATCATATGAAAAGCATATGAAAGGAGCTGCATATGAAATTTATATGCTTTTAAATATCCCATGAAACCTAAAAACTTTCAAAATACACTTAACAATCTGTGTTTTTAATGAATGTTACATTAATAGGTATTTTGTTCTGTCTTTCTTAAAAGCCAATCTGAAAGACATTTTGATAGTTCATTCAATTTAAAAATGTCTAGGTCTTCACACAGATTTTAAGGTGCATTTTCAAGTTGATTGGTTACATTTATATGGATTGCAATGTCCTTGTTTGGTTTAACACTTTTAGCAATTATCACTTCCAGAAGTATCCTATTTGGTCACTCAGTGATCCCAATCTTGTCTGTTTTTGGTGGTATAATGTTTCCATGCTCATTGATCTTTGACAAGTTCTTGCAGTGCACTGTATGCTATATCCATTCATGTTTGATGTATTTAAAGGAACTAGAGGAATCTACTTGATAGCATAAGATTGATAGCATAAGAGTAAAGTTATTCTGTATTTTCGATTTCTCACAGGCATTGGTAGTAGCTCTAAATAACCAAATACAGTTTATTTAGCTGATGTCTATAAATGGGACATCCTTTTGTGATAAGGTAAAAGAACAAAAAAAATGACTTCATTTATATACATAGTAATGCATTTAGATCATGTTTTAAAGGGTCACACGGCAATCTTGACTATTTCAAAATTCGAGGCGTCTTGTTTTATATACGAGGGAAGATTCAAAATTACGTAGACATGCTATAAAATCTTCATTATTAAATAGTTAACAGCAAAATAATGACGTCAACTAAATTAACATTTTAAAATATAACCTAAACTGCGTCATCGCTATTATGTTAATATATTTACCGAAAGGATAAATAAACACTATTTTAAAATATATTAAGATTTTATTTTTTTTCAATTTACATTTTTGAATTTCTAGTTAATGTCAGCAAGCATCTCTGGATCAATATCTCCTCTAGCCTGCTCTAGACGTCCTTGACATATCAGGTCTCAAAACCACAGAATGATCTGGAAAGAGTAAAATATAAAATTGTTTTAAGTGCAAGAACAAATATATAAATAACATACATACTAGAACTATCACTGAAGTAGATGAATAAGTCAAACAAAGGGTCATACTTCTGCAATAAATTAAGTAATCAACGTGTGATGTAGATGGACTTTAGGACATCATTTGTAAAGTGTATATGAGAGAGCATACATTGCGAATTATAGTATGCAGGGCTTTTTTTTGGGCTGTTTATATAGCCGTTATTGGGTCATATTCCCAATGACAAAACATATCTTTTTTTTCCCAATTTTGAGAAGAAAATTCCCAATTGAAAGAAGAAAAAGAAAGAACACTGAAAAGTAGCAAAAATGTGACAAGTATTAAATATGGAATGTTTTTAAATGCCTCTGTTGATCTTTTTGTACTGTAAACAGTATGAAAGATACAATTAGGAAATAAATGTTTGACTGTTTTGTTTCCCCATTTTATGAAAAATCACGCTAAAATTCCCAATGTTGAGGGTATGGGTTTAATATGTTCCCAAAATGTTGAAAAAAGCACTGCATGTATTTGAAGTAGTATACATTATTTTGTATAATATATATAAATGACCGGTCAATAATTTTGACTACCGGTATATGACGGCTTATAATAAAGTAGTTGAATGGCTTACCATAGTAGAACTATTTGCCTCCACTGCATGAAAAGATTGTGTGAACTATTGCCCACGACCGAAGGTAGGGGGACTTAAAAGATCACCAAGGGATCTCTACTTTTGGCCTTAGGTAATAGTTCACATGATCTCAATATAACTCGGGCAAAAATAACCAATGTCACAAGCAGTACCTTAAATGATTTAACCCTCAGAACTTTATTTTTCAATGATGAAAAAGTGTCTGTACTTTACCATAACACCTTAAAACCGAAGAGAAATATTGTGAATATTGCCAATGATTAAACCCACCTAGTATCATGTTGTACTGGATTCCTGTAATACGTCTTGCGTAATAATCTGTTCCACACTTCCCTTGACACACCACCTCTGTGATTTCAAATAAGCCTGAAACATAGATACACTTGTAACCTCTAACCTTTATTATTTATGGTTGGGGTTTTCTAATCCAAACGATTAGTGAGGCGGGGTAGATATTAAAGATCACCAACCTCAACAGTCTTTTACTTGACCTTTTTGTCAAATGTTCGTGCATTTAAAAGGACTTTTATTTTATTTGTATCCTGCCTTATTAAATGAGCAACACTAGTAAACTTATTTATGTACACAATATACTTCTTTCAGGTAATACACGCATAGTTTTTCATAACAATATATAGGGATCACATGTACGATCTCGGCTGTCACAAAAACATAATGGCTGTAACTTTTTCATTTCCTCATATAATTTCCTCAATCTTTCTATATTTACACTTCATGTGACCTTTGCAGTATATAAAG
Source organism: Cyrtodaria siliqua (assembly GCA_037043455.1). NCBI lineage: Eukaryota > Metazoa > Mollusca > Bivalvia > Adapedonta > Hiatellidae > Cyrtodaria > Cyrtodaria siliqua. The sequence goes on from JAWPHD010009950.1 coordinate 81,767, forward strand.
GTCAAAATCATAGCTCAGGTCAGTTTGTTCAGTCATGTTTTAATCTTAACTTTTTCTATAATCTGTTCATGTCTTCACCAAACTAGGCCCTGTATTTAAACGGATTAAAACAGGTTCAGCAATAAAAGTGAACTAGTAGTAAGTGACAAATGCCCCAGAAAAATGTATTTGTCCTCCAAGTGAAATCTTGAACTTTGAGGTACTGGCTCGATTATTGGACACAACACACTTTTTCATTGTATAAAGTATATGTGTGTTAAGTTTCATGCAATTCCCTTTAGAACTTTCAAATATTAAAACTCCCTACCACGGCATAATCAAAAATAACATTTAATGTGAATATCAAGGTCAGAAACTTTTAATCTAAACTTACCTGGTGGCACATTACTGTACTTGGTAAGTTGGTATCCAAACAAGGTTGAATGTATCCAAACAAAGTTTTATGGGGCACCCTCATCATTCATACTGTACACATTTTCTGAAAGTAAAATTGGTGCCTATCAATACATCAGTCATGTGCAATAAATATTTAAACTATACCCTATACAGTTGTAGATAGTAACCTTTTTTTAACATATAGATTGAGATAACATGCTAAAGCTGTTTCAGTACTTAAAGCCAAACAAAAATACACTGTGTTTCCCTTAAGCTTTGAAAAAAGGGTAGGTAGGGATTTATTTTTAGAATCTCTGCCGAGTAGCAAAAATAAATAAAGATAACCGATAATTATTAATAATAACTTTGTTTAAAAAACAATAACCACCAAATATGTTAGTTAAATTGTGTTTTAGGTCATTTTCAGCACATTTAAGGCTATATAATAGACTGGTCGATGTTTAGTTTTGAAGACAGACCACCCACTTTTTCCACGGTGGGGGTGGGGGTGAACCAGTACTGTATACCTCCCGTATACATATTAGAATTGACACTAAATAATATGAACCAGAAAACATTAATTTAATCTAAATTTGGAAAAGATCATTATGTCCTTTCTGCCCCAACATGCAACCCGTCCAAGTCCTATACGGAATAGGCGGAACCATCTGGGTATTTAATAAGGAAAAAAAAACACCTGTGTTTCTGGTTGCTCGACCGACCCTATTTTTAAGGGGCCTACCCTAAAACATTTTATGCATTAAAAAAAAAATGAAAAAAAAAACCTTCTGAAGAATGAGGCATAAAAAAAAGTGTTGTTTCCGCTAACGTGACCGAAAAAATAAAAATAAATATTAAAATTTGTTTTATAAAAAATAAATAAATAATACTAACAAGTTGAACCAATGTTTCTTATGGAGATAAAAGATAAAAAAATATTCCTCCATTGAGATTTGAACTCACGACCTCTGGGGTTTCCACTGTACATTACCAAATATTGAAAAAGGGCCATAACCATGTAATATCTAGGTATTAATACCTTCCCCAGTACTTTTTATCATATTAAAAAAAAAAATCATTAGCAAAAATAGGGTCATTAATAATAAAAATAAAATAAAAAATTGCCTACCTACCTACCTTAATTTTTTTTAATCCGTTAGCGGAAACAAACCATTTTTTTTTTGGCCTGATTTGTCACAATATATCGAGGTAAACTGACATCACAGAGAAACTTAATATCATCAACTTGTATGGGGTTTATGAGCTAAATACATGTAGAATCTCACAATATCTTGTTCCAAAATAAACAACAAAGAAAAAAGAATATGCCTACCGACCTACCCTATTTTTTTAGAGCATGCAATAGGAAACACACCTATTTTTTTTTCTGGCCTAAGCAAAAAAATGAATGCATGTACTTACTAAATGTCAGTTTCTGGTGAACCCAAAAGATTGAAACTGGGTCTCCAACTCTGTATAGTGTAGTAATGCTCCAGCTGACAGCTCCATTTTGCATGCCATGGAGTCTTTGACCAACCCACAGAACACACTTGCAATAGCAAAGGTCCAACATACTGAAAGTAGAAATGTGATGTGAGCAAGAAAGTTTTTTAAATAAAAAAAATATATATAGAGGATCTTACATGAGTGCTCATTCATTATTGAATTTATTAAACGAGTTGGCAAAATGATATAATGCGAGGCTCTTGAATGTTAGATTCTATTTATCACATAACTTATAACGTCCCATTACGTCAAAAAAAGGTACATTTTAAAACGTGACGTCCATGACAATAACGTTATGTTATAATACCACTAGTGGATAATCGAAAATATTGACTGGTGTTATTACACTCCCACACCACATGTTATGTGATAAATATATGTACATTTCTAGTAATATCATATTACCACAATTAGCATTTTAAACAAGCCATTGTTATGGATATGAAAAAATAGTGTCAAGAAGAACTGACTGAACTGAATCAGGCAAACGCTTGTTTAAACCTGTCATGCATTGTTTACAGTTTGAATATGTATTAAACACGTTCTCTGAATTTGTTTTCTGTTTGATAGAGTGGTCAATCAGAGAATGTTGTTCACAATTTCTCAAGACCTTGCAGAATAAAATATAAACAATGCCGCAGGCCAGATGCCGTAATCAACAATTCGGATAAATACATTTCCTAAATATGTTACTCGTGTAGCGTATGTGATGTACTAAAATTTAAAATACATGTATTGTGTAATTAATAATATATTGGAACAATTGATCGCGATGATTGGTTGTTTTGTATCCGTGACATATTTATACAATGTAAGATGACAGTAACTTACTAAGTATGACTGAGCAACAGTCTACCTAACAAACTCAGGGGCGTAGCTACATGTACATAATAGTAAGCAGCTGCGTAGATCTACACACTGCACAAATAAAATAAAAACAAGATGGATGCTCCCTGAATAAAGGTGTATACATATGAAATACAATCGGAAGAAGCATGTAGGAGCTGACCAGTCTAAAATACAGAAGAAGTTTAAAGATCCATGACTGCCAAAAAATATTCTACCGTATTGTCCGTTTCTGTGAGTTCCAGAACAAATTCAATTGCTTGCCAATATTCGGAAATATTTGACGGCTGCAATTGTATTGCTTGTGCGGGTCTTTTGACACAAAACATACATAAAGCTTACAGAATAATAACTACTAAGATGCACGTAAATGTATTGTTTGGTGCGCTTGTTTCAGCCAAAGGATTTTTAGCATTGACGTGATCAATATAATTAATACATACATGTACATACATTATATACAATTAGAACTGGTATTCTTATTGGTTAGGTAAATAATAAATAATAAAAATACCTTATTTTTGAAAATCGGTGGAGAAACAAATATTTTGAAGCCAAAATACTTTTTGGTGGGGCTTTTCCCATGTAAATTCACGAAATTCCTTGTTGCTGGGACAGCACACAGGTTGAAGGAACGTGTTGGGACTGAAAAAAAAAAAATTTGAAAAAAAAAATTTGAAAAAAAAAGTCTGATTTTTTTTTTTTTTTGGACTACATTTGTACACACACCTCAAAACATCAAATAAATGAAAAACTGTACACCAAAAACAATCCTACCCAAAATTCTAACCCCGTGTAAGAGGTGTGTGTACAAATGTAGTCCAAAAAAAAAAAAAAAAATCAGACTTTTTTTTTTCAGACTTTTTTTTCATTTTTTTTTTTTAACAATTTTTATTTATTTTCAATTTTTTTTTTCAGACTGTCCCAACACGTTCCTTCAACCTGTGGGACAGCAGTACATGTAGTTCAATAATATTTAATAATATAATAAATAACGTCGGGATTATAACCATCAATTTAACATTTTTTATGCTGTTTTTTTTTAAAATTTATTTTCACTTATCCCGAGTCACAATACTGAATAATAAAAAAATAAATAAAAAAAATAAAAATTGATAAAAAATTAAATGTCTCCATGAAAGATTTAAATATTTTGTGACGTTTTATGTTATAGAACTTGGACGGCAGAAAATTAAGACACCTCAAATTACTTCAGTTAGCCTCAATATATTTATCCAACACAATGAACCCATTTTGAATACAAATTCTAAAAATCAACTCAAGAAAAACACGTTCGATCTAAGTTTATCTCAATTTGTACTGCACAATAATTTGACGAATAACGCGGGTTTCGATTTCAAAAAGGTGTTTTTATTTACCACTGGAAATGTTGTTTCGCTGATATACACCTTTTTTAGGTAAACCTACTAGTTAAACTTTATCTTAAAAGTCCAAAACACATTTTGCTGAAACAAGCGCCCTGAACAAATGTTTGTAAATACAAAAAAAAACGTTCGCGAAAACTGATAATATTTCGGCAATGCATGGTTCAAATTAGTTGCATGAATAGATCTAGTTACTGTGTCAAGTGTAGTTAGGAAAGAACACACAATACTTACTTCTATAAAAGTGATAAAGATGTATCCTTGTGGAAAAGCATGTGAAATAACAGTCTGACTTGTTGACGGCTGCGACTGCGTTCTGTATCGTGGACGTTTTTCTGCACGCGCCGTTATGATCGCGTCACAATCTGACTTGATGACGTCAAACTCGTAATTGAAGATAATAAGGAGCGTAGCCATGACGGCAGGGTGGGGTGGGGGCATTAGAATACCCCCTAAATAAGTGACCGTGAATAACACAAAAAGTAATAAAGTCATTGACGTATGACTGGGAACAAAGTGAGAGAGACGGGGTGGGGTGGGGTGGGGGCAGTAGTGGAGGGGAGGGGAGGGAGGGGGTTGCAACTGAACATTTATCTTCAATAATTCGTTCGTAGATCTAGAACCTTTTCTTTCTTTTTTTACGCTTTATCATAAACATTTTAGGAAATAATAAGATTGTGGGTGGGTATAGGTGTTTGTGTATGTGGTTGGGTGGGGGAGGTCAACACTACTGGGGTGGCTATGGCAAAACATACTCTAGACTCTCTCTTAGTCTATAGATTATTGGGGATCGGGGTGTTTGGGTGGTAGGAGGGCAACCGCATGGTACACACAACTTTATTAAAGCAACTTATTATTCAATAACGGGTCAGGACATCATTGGGTATTGGGATCAGGAATGCTGACATTTGATTACAAACAAGTTTCTATTTTGGTGGGTTTGTTGGTCTAGGTTGGTTTGTTGTTGTCAGGAAATTTGTAGACGTTGGCTTACTCGGTCAGGTTCACCCAAGGGGAGAGGGGCCTCCCCACTGTTCAAAATGTACCTACGCCATGTTCATAGAATATATTGAGATTAAGGGGTGCTTATTTAAAAAAATAAAAAATGGCTACTGTCAACGATCATTTTGGACCAAAACGTACTCCCCCAATATGATATCCTTGATACGACCCTGGGAGACATCCCCTCTCCCAAAAATATACGCCCCAAATCTGATATCCTTGATAAGACCCTGGGAGACATCCCCTCTCCCCAAAATGTACACCCCAAATCTGATATCATTGATACGACCCTGGGAGACATCCCCTCTCCCACCCCAGTCGGATATCCTGAATAACACCCTGGGATACCTCCACTCCCCCACTCCCACACACAATTTGATCAATCCACTCCACCCTCTCCCACCCGCCACCAATTATTTTTTTCTTTGTTATTCTTCCATATGTTTAAATATACAATACAATCAACAGTTAGTACTATGCAAAAAAAATAGTTAAGACATAGTCTAATAATTAATAATTGTGCAACCTGTTATTAGGAGCGTAGCCTGTTTTCAACATACTCCAAATGGGAGATTTTTTTATGATCTTTTTTTTTCCAAGTTACTCCCGGGAGTAAGGGAGTATGCCACGCTATGCCCCTTGAACTTATATGTAGAAAACTAATGACACATCGCGATATTTAAAGAATCAAGACTACTGTGTGACACTTTACACGACCATAATAATGTCATAATTTACAAATATTATTGCTTAACATTTCATATGATTCTCATATGAGAATCATATGATTATCATATGAACTAAATTGCATATGATATTCATATGATAATTGTTCCATATGATTGTCATATGATACCTTTCATATGATTTTCATATGTGGCAAGTTTGCCTATGTACCACCAAGGGAAGGATGTCCCTATAATCAAACCCAGCAGTATAATAATATTTATTAAATTTAAATCAGTTTAAGTATAATTTTAAGCCAAACTAGAGTTATCACTGAAAGTGATTAATACCCCCACCATACCGCCTTGTCACATAAACATGGCAACCAAAAGAAAACAATGGTCTAGTTTAAACATATTTATTTCCAATAAATGTACATGGAAATGGGGTCGGGACACAAGTTATTACAACATTAGAAATCCGGCCCTCCCGCTAAAACATATTCATACAATTTAGACAATGGCATAAAATTTATTTAAACTACAAAATATGCAATAAACAGGGAAAACAAATAATGACAGAGAGAGAGAGAGAGAGAGAGAGAGAGGGCGAGAGGAACCTGTGTACCAAAAATTATTTAACTCCGTCGACCCTTTCATGAGTTATCGTCCGGACACCGTTTTTGGGGCAAATTCTAGTTTGAAAAGGGGCCATAACTCCATCAATAATTGGTGGTTTGTAACCAAAGTCAAGCTTGACTTGTATTTTATGGTGTTATACGTTTGTGTATAATTAGCAGGTTCCTCAGAGATGACTAGCATTTTTTTGGCAAATTGTAAGTTGAAAAGGGGCCATAACTCCATCAAAAATTGGTGGTTTGTAACCAAAGTCAAATTTGACCTGTATTTTATGGTCTTAAACCCGTGTACCAAAAATTATTTAAATCCGTTGACCCTTTCATGAGTTATCGTCCGGACACCGTTTTTTGGGCAAATTCTAAGTGGAAAAGGGGCCATAACTCCGTCAAAAATTGGTGGTGTGTAATCAAAGTCGAACTTGACCTGTATTTTATGGTGTTATACCCGTGTACCAAATATTATTTAAATCCGTCGACCCTTTCATAAGTTATCGTCCGGACACCGTTTTTTTTGGGCAAATTCTAAGTGGCAAAGGGGCCATAACTCCGTCAAAAATTGGTGGTGTGTAATCAAAGTCGAACTTGACCTGTATTTTATGGAGTTATACCCGTGTACCAAATATTTTTTAAATCCTTCGACCCTTTCATAAGTTATCGTCTGGACACCGTTTTTTTTGGGCAAATTCTAAGTTGAAAAGGGGCCATAACTCCGTCAAAAATTGGTGGTTTGTAATCAAAGTCGAACTTGACCTGTATTTTATGGTGTTATACCCGTGTACCAAATATTATTTAAATCCGTCGACCCTTTCATAAGTTATCGTCCGGACACCGTTTTTTTTGGGCAAATTCTAAGTTGAAAAGGGGCCATAACTCCGTCAAAAATTGGTGGTTTGTAACCAAAGTCGAACTTGACCTGTATTTTATGGTGTTATACCCGTGTACCAAATATTATTTAAATCCATCGACCCTTTCATGAGTAATTGTCCGGACACCGTTTTTTGGACAAATTCTAAGTTGAAAAGGGGCCATAACTCCGTCAAAAATTGGTGGTTTGTAATCAAAGTCGAACTTGACCTGTATTTTATGGTTTTATACCCGTGTACCAAATATTATTTAAATCCATCGACCCTTTCATGAGTTATCGTCCGGACAATGTTTTTTGGGCAAATTCTAAGTTGAAAAGGGGCCATAACTCCGTCAAAAATTGGTGGTTTGTAACCAAAGTCGAACTTGACCTGTATTTTATGGTCTTAAACCCGTGTGCCAAAAAATATTTAAATCCGTCGACCCTTTCATGAGTTATCGTCCGGACACCGTTTTTTGGGCAAATTCTAAGTTGAAAAGGGGCCATAACTCCGTCAAAAATTGGTGGTTTGTAACCAAAGTCGAACTTGACTTGTATTTTATGGTGTTATACCCGTGTACCAAATATTATTTAAATCCATCAACCCTTTCATGAGTTATCGTCTGGACACCGTAAAAACCATCAGACCGACAGACAGACAGACAAGACAGACAGACAAGCTCACTCCTATACACACCCCAAAACTTCGTTAGTTTGGGTATAATTATTCGCTTTATTGAACAATGTCAATGTAGCAACACATAACTGACGTCATGAAGCAACGTCAGTTATTTTTGTGTTGCGAGTTAGTTACTAATATTCAGCGATTTTCAATGTTCTTTCACTGAGAAATCCCGATCTTTCACTCAAAGAAATGTAATAAAAAAAGAACATGAAGAATATTTTTCGGTTTGGAGTTTTATCTCAAAGTGAGAAAATTCTATAGTACAAGTTTTCTCACTTCTCGATGAAAATAAATCCTATATTCACTCCAAACCAACAAATATCCCGTATATATTAAACCTCTGTCAATCCATGCATACAAACATTTGAAACATTGATTACGAAATGAATATAATATAAACTTGTATTTAAATATAAAGAAATCATATAATTATGTATCCCGAATCCTTTAAATGTACTTACCCTTATTTCCGCTGGTATGCTATTTATTGACCTGGAAAATGCGTACATCCGGTAGATATCTTTTTTCTGCACGGGTCCTGGGAGACTGGTGCTGATGAGTTTCTTCATGACGAGATCTGCGGCGGTATTCTCCGGACAGCAAACCAGTATCTTGGCGCTCGGCAGGCAGTGGTATACCTGAACATTGTAGATATTGGCATAAAAACAGATTGATTTCTTACTCTGACAAAGTCTAAGTCAATAAGGTACAAATGAAAACAAGAAATCGGTATAACCGACACTGGTTGTATATCCCCGAATAAAGGTCCATAACCCTGTGACAGACCATTGAAAGTTAAAATCCTGACAATAACCATTCATAGTGATGGAAGTTTAACTCCGATAAAAATCATTCTACCAGAACGTCGTGACAAAATGCGCTACTAGATCGTACTGATCCTTCCTACCAAGTTTCATGAAAATTGGAAGAAAAATGTAGAAACTGAGTAGGAACGCTTTAATTTGAAAAAACTTGAAGTTCCCTGGAACTCCGCATGAAAATCATTTAACACTGACAATATGCCCTGTTAGACATAATGCTGACTTCTCACCAATAATTCTTCAAAATCAGATATTAAAAAAGTGGGATGGACTGAAGAAAAAACATACGGACGGACAAGGTGGCAACTATTAGTGTTCAATAATGTTTGCTTTCAATAGGAAACCTCACCTGCTACCATGTCTGAACCTGAACGGTATCTATTATCACCAACTGTCGACAACGTTCACATATTCTTAACCTATTTTTCCACTTTCCAAGATCACCCCTACCCCACCCTTCTCTATCACCCCACCCACTTTAGCTATAATATCAGCGATTTTTTTCACCCTTTTGGGAATGGTACTGGTACCCATTCAATTGGGAAAATTCGCGGCGTTTTGCCTTAATTTGGATATTTGTCACTATCAAACAAAAGCAATATTGTATACTTAAATACATTGCAAACACATTACCATGTATACATTCTCTTGTAGTATTTCATTACCCTCACCTAAAAGAATATAGTTCCCCACTTATTCTCTTTAAATAAAGTTTCAATCAAAAAAAAAAATATATATATATTTCTTTTTTTTGATTGAAACTTTATTTATCAAAAAAAATAAAAATAAAATGTTATATATATATATTTTTTGATTGAAACTTTATCAAAAAAATATATATATATATGGAGTGGGTGCGGGTGTTGTCGAACCTGCGGCCATTTCCGACTAATTTCTTAACTACTGTGTATCCCTCTAGAATACAATTGATAATAGTACACGACGTCATAAAAATGACGTCATACATTTCATCTTCGCCATATTTGTTTTGGAGACGTGATTCGTGAACATTTAGCCAAGCAGCGGTCATTTCCAAATTTTGGCACTTTCAAGGTAAGAAATTAGCGCTTTTTTAGTTTTTTGCCGTCTACGCCTAAGGTTTTAATGTCTGATAAAATGCTTTTCTGATTGTTTACACGTATTTATTTGAACATACACATGTGTAGTTACAAGTTTAAATGAACGAACAGTGCTTGATCACGAGTGTAAGTAATGTACGCAGGTAGTCGGAAATACCCTCACTTAAACATACATACGAGTTCTTTTACCGAACAAAAATTGTTTGATTGGGTCTAAAGGTTAAATGCATTCACAACCAATTATACTCATTTTCAGTATGAGTCGAATGATTGGCAAAAAGCGGAAATACAGCCCCACCGTCCTAGATGAAGCAGCAGACCTGGTGCGCAGCAAGGCAATGTCACTTAATAGAGCATCGAAAGAGTACGGTATCCCGAAGACGACGCTACATGACAAGGTTTGTAATTGTTAATTACTACCCAATCAGCAACAACATACTCTAGATGTAATGTGCATTGACCAAATAATTGACCAATCAATTTCCGTGCTAGATCTATGTCCAGAGTTTTTAGTTTCACTTGCACATGTATACATATGAACAATCCAGATTGGTGTGTAGATTTTCTTAATCTCGAGTGGTTACTTATGATATAAATTCATAACTTTTCCAGATCCATGGAAAATATGCAATGAGCAGAATGGGTCAGAGAAGAACCTTAACTGATGAGGAAGAAAAAACGGATCGCTGACTGGGCCGTACATATGTCTACAATTGGATACGGACGTACTCGGAAAGAACTTGTGCAAGTGGTAAAAAAGATCCTCGATGAAGATGGAAGATCAACACCTTTTAAGGACAATGCTCCGGGAAAGGATTGGTTGAATGCCTTTTTTCTAGGCATCCTCGGCTCAGCTTACGCACTACCATACAGTTGGGTAAGGAGAGAGCCATTATATCTCCGGACAAGATCAACAAATGGTTCGCAGATTTTATCTCTTACATTGAGCATGAGGTGAAGGACATTGACATGCTGAAAGATCCGTTTGCATGTATAATGCAGATGAATCTGGCTTTAGCCTTTGCGCAAATACAGGCAAGGTCATAGGTTACAAAGGGCGCACCCGTGGTATATAATTACGGTAATAGTAACAAGCAACAACTTACCGTGATGGCGTGTGCAAGTGCTAGTGGCCATTACTGTCCACCTATGATTGTATACGCAGGACAGAGGTTTAATTATGAACCGCTCGAGGGGTTTGAAGAAGCTCATATGGGACCGTCGGACTCCGGGTGGATGGACTCTGAACTTTTCTGTAACTGGTTGGTGACCTGTTTTATACCAGCTTTGGAGTCTCGAAATGTGAAAAGGCCAATTGTTCTCTTCCTGGACGGACACTCAACGCACCTTTCCCTGGAGGCATCTAATATTTGTGTTGCCAACGGAATAGAGCTGTACTGCCTTCTGGAACACAGCTCACAGGTGATGCAGCCCCTTGATCTTTGGTTGTTTGCCACGCTGAAGCAAAACTGGAAGGTAGCCGTCCAATCGTTCCATTTGGAGAATATTGGGGAATTTGTTACCAAGCGTACGTTCGCTAGGGTGTTTCGGTCAGCATGGGAAAAAAGCACGTCATTTGAAATCGCCTTTAAAGGCTTCATGGAAGCGGGCCTATTCCCTATAAACCCGGAACGTGTTTGCAAGTCAATCAAGTTGGAACCCAGTCGTCTGTTTTGTGCACACACCTGTGAGACCTCTGCTATGGGTACACCCACCAGTGATACCACCACCATAGTTACACTTACAAGTGACACCCCTGCTGCAGGTACACCCATGAATGAGACCCCTGCCACAGGTACACCCACTGATGACATCACTGCCACAGGTACCACCACAGGTGACACCCCTGCCACAGGCACACCCACAGTTGACACCCCTGCCACAGGTGACACTCCTGCCACAAGTAACCTCACATATAGCATCCCTGCTATAGGCACACCCACCGGTGACATCCCTGCCACAGGTGACGCCCGTGCCATAGGTGACATCCCTGCCACAGGGTGACACCCCTGCCACAGGTGACACCCCTGCCACATGTACCCCTGCAGATGACACCCCTGCCACAGGCACACCAACAAGTAAGACACCTTCCACAGGTATCTCAAAGAATGATACCCATGCCACAGGTTCACTGCCTCGGACGCCGTCCACAACTACTCCTTTACATGAGATCCAAGTCATGCCTACAACTCCAGAGCGTGGTTCTTCATCTAAAATCCAGTCGCCATTCTCTAAGTATCTTAAGTATCCAATGATGCCGACAACCAAAAGCAAGAAAAGGAAAATCCCGCCAATGCCAAAGGCTATAACTGGGCATGCCTATCGCAAGTTGTTACAGGAGAAAATAGAGTTAAAAAAACAAGAGGAGAGGGAAACACTTAGGAGAAAAGAAGAGCGTCTTTGTAAGAAACAATTAAAGGAAGAACAGGATAGACTCAAAAAGCAGATACAGATTGCAAGAAAAAAGGCTAGAATTGAAAGAATTGAAAAGAAAAAGGAAAGCCGCAGAAAAAGTCGCAGATAAAGCTATGGAATCGGACAGTGACGATGCCAAACAGGTGGTAGCAGGTAAATGCTACTCGTGTGAGCACCCTTACGGAAACGATTTCATTGAATGTGAGAATTGTTTTCGTAGGTTCCACATTAATTGTGTGCAGGATCATATCATTGATGGAATACCATTTGAATGTAAATACTGCTAATGTAATATAAATGGTCTACGACATTTTACACTATTTCAGTATAAATTTGGTATGACCATGATGTCAAACTAGTAAAATGTGGTTGTTTTGTTGCAGATGATTTCGGTTATTTCTGTGTTTTTGTTTTATTACATGTGTTGTATATGTGTTCATAGAACATTTGTTAACAACATAAAATAAATGCGTATGGCTTTCAGCCTCAAGTTTTATGACATTTTTTAAAAATATGTCAATGTTCGGAAATACCCGATATTCATGTTCGGTAGCGACGATGTGTTCGGTAATGCCCGCATAACCGTGCTTTTACAAATCATTATTTCTACTCTGTATATGGTAACATATGTTCGTAAATAGGCGCAAATGAAAGTGCATATTCTGAGCATTACAGAAGTATGGTGAACTTCCCAGTTGGTGAGTGTATTACCGAACATCACAAACATTTGCCTAGGTAGTCGGAAATACCCGCCCCCGCTCTATATATATATATTTTTTTTTTTTGATTGGGAATATTTTCAGTCCAATTGGAAAAACAACAACACTTTATTGCCATTGGGAAAGCTACTGTTTTTCGGTACAAGGAAAAAAAACACTGAATATAGCCCATAAAATATTGCAATATTACCTGTCTTATGGCCTCTGTGACTGTGACCGTTTTAACCGGTTCCTGGCGGACCAAATACAAGATACGGAGCAGGCCTACTGGTTCCCTGTACAATGTTGGTCACCGCTTTACGCTGTTCTTCGTTCAGTGAACGATCAAACCACGGCCTTAAACAAGTCAATTCAGATGTTCATTATCTAACAATGGTGGTATTCAAATTCATCGAAGCTTTGGTTTATATACATGGACAAAGGTTGGTGAAGATGTGATATAAAGGTGCTGGAGTATTGACTGGTAAATATAAAAAAAATATCCAATCAAGGGCCAAAACTTTGATGTTTATTATCGGATATAAGTGTTTTTCCAACTCGTTTGAGCTTTCACCTATACTAAGACTCTAGTCTGGTTTGGTAAACATGCCAAGTGAAGCCAGATAATAGAATGTTGACATCAAAAAGTTAACGGACGGATGTAAAGATGACAGACAGGCAACAGACCATGGTGCAAGCTCTACTGGCCCTGCTCTTGGCAAGTAGAGCTAAATAGAAAGATAAAATTTACTAGGAAAAAGAAAGAAAATGTGTTACGTGGTAATTCTGGTTCTGATAGAAATCTGAAGTGATATAAAACAAGAGGCCCAGAGGCTTCTAAGCGCTCACCTGATATGAGTGTAAAGGTGATGATTAGGTTTATGGAGGGCTATTCTGGTACAAGATTATTCCAAGTGTACATATTAGTTGTGTTAGGTAGAATGGGCTTGCACAAAGTCATACTTTTTTGTAGAATTAACTTCAATTATCACTGAAGGTGATGAATACCCATGCTTTTTTGACACATGTGTAAAACAAAGGTCCATATTTCTGTAAACAAGAGGCCCAAGAGGGCCTGTGCCTGCTCTACTGGCTAATATGGCTCTTATAACATCAATGAAGTGAGTGACTATCGTCTTAAAGAGGCAAAATATAGCATTTTTAACTAAATCAAGAGCCATAACTCCGCCATTACTGGTCCAATCTGGCTAGTTTACCAATACGAACTTACAAACTTGGCCAGTAGAGATAATAAAAAATAAAAAATAAATAAAAAAATAAATAATAAAAAAAATAAAAATAAAAAATCATATATATAAAAATAATAAAAGAAAAAAAGTAAAAAGATCTGGTAAAGTTTGGTAAAGATCAGATGAAAAATGAAGGCTCTATCGCCTTAACAACGCAAAATATAGCATATTTAACGAAATCCAGTGTCATAACTTTACTGTTACTGGTCCAATCTAGCTGGATTTCTATGTTGTCCGAGCTTTCATTGATATTAACAATCTGATAAAGTTTGGTAAAGATCGGATGAAAAACTGAATGCCCTATCGTCTTAACGAGGCAAAATATAGCATTTTTAACTAAATCAAGGGCCATAACTCCCCTGTGACTTGCTGGTTTTCGAACTTGTCCGAGCTTTAAAAAAATAAATATAAAAATAATAAAAGAAAAAAAAGTAAAAAAATCTGGTATTTAGCTTGCTAAAGATCAGATGAAAAATGAAGGCCCTATCGCCTTAACAATGCAAAATATAGCATATTTAATGAAATCAAGGGCCATAACTTTACTGTAACTGGTCCGATCTAGCTGGTTTTCGATGTTGTCCGAGCTTTCATTGTAATTAACAATCTGATAAAGTTGGTAAAGATCGGATATGAAAACTGAATGCCCTATCGTCTTAACAAGGCAAAATATAGCATTTTTAACTAAATCAAGGGCCATAACATCACTGTGACTGGTCCGATCTGGCTGGTTTTCGAACTTGTTCCGAACTATAATTTATACTAACAATCTGGTAAAGTTACGTAAAGATCGGATGAAAAATGAAGGCCCTATCGTCTTAACGAGGAAAAATATAGCATTTTTAACTAAATCAAGGGCCATAACTCCGCTGTTACTGGTCCAATCTGGCTGGTTTTCGAACTTGTCCGAGCTTTCATTGATATTAACAATATGTTAAAGTTTGGTAAAGATCAGATGAAAAATGATGGTCCTATCGTCTGAACGAGGTAATTTTTAGTTGTCCTACGATTAACTTGTTTAGTTCGATACTCGGTTAGCTCGTTATATAAACGCCGGTCCCAAAAGTTTCGAGATAACGAAGTTTGACTGTATTATATATAACTTACATATTTTGACAATAATAACTCTATAAACACAATACAAAAACGGCTTTAACCAGTCAAGCAAATCCCAAAACTGGAGTGTTGAATTAAGAGTTACCAGCTCATAATTCATTTCACGCACACTCAGTCACAGGTATTTTAAGAACCAGTGAAACAAGAGCTGTCGGAGAACAGCACAGCTCGACTATTCGATTTTTCGGAGGATAATAAATTTATAGCTAGTATATACTATCAGAAAACAAGGCTACAACAATGTGGGGTGGGGTTGGGAGCACAACATAACTATGTGTAAGAATTGACCAAAACTACACAGAATTATGTAAAAAAAAAAAACAAGAAAAAAAACAAAAAAACAAGTGGGGTGCGAGCTGAGGGTGGGAGAGAGGCGGGGGTAGATGGTGGGAGGGGGGAGTGGGGGTGGTGAGGGCAACATATATGTGTAAGAAGCTATGTAATAATTCACCAAAACATCACAAAAATATGAAGAAAAACAAGAGGTCAATGACCTTGAAGCTCTACTGATAGATTTTGATTTCAGGAAGTAGTCGCTACAGACTTGTTTTTTGAAAATCTATTTTTAACCGTTGCGGCCATCTTGAATTTCCGGCCGACCTGAAATTTTGCTAGGATCAATTAGACATTAAGAGCAACATTCCTGTGAAGTTTCATGAAAATCCGTGAAGTAGTTTCAGAGGAGTAGTCGCTACAAGTTTTCATTATATAACTCTATGTAAACAAAGATGGCCGCTGGTAGCCATGTTTAACGTCAAATCAAAACGATTTTCGACAAGGACCAACATCATGTCATACTGATCATTTTAGAAAAAGTCCCATATCAATATCTCTTATAGTTTTGAAGAAATAGTCGCTACAAACTTATTTATTTTAAATCTATTTTTAGCTGTGGTGGCCATCTTGAATTTCCGGCCAATCCTGAAATTTTTCTAGGATCAACTAGACATCAAGAGCAACATTCCTGTGAAGTTTCATGAACATCCGTCATGTAGTTTCAGAGGAGTAGTCGCTACAAGTTTTTTACTATATAACTCTATGTAACCAAAGATGGCCACTGGCAGCCATGTTTAATATCGAATCAAAATAATTTTCCACAAGGATCAACATCATGTCATGCTGATCATTTTAGAAAAAGTCCCATATCAATATCACTTATAGTTTTCAAGAAGTAGTCGCTACAAACTTATTTTTTAAAAATCTATTTTTAGCTGTGACGGCCATCTTGAATTTCTAGCAGATCTGAACTTTTGCTAGGATCAATTAGACATCAAGAGCAACATTCCTGTGAAGTTTCATGACAATCCGTCAAGTAGTTTCAGAGGAGTAGTCGCTACAAGTTTTTACTATATAACTCTATGTAAACAAAGATGGCCACTGGCAGCCATGTTTAACGTTGAATCAAAACGATTTTTGACAAGGATCTACATCATGTCATGCTGATCATTTTAGAAAATTCCCATATCAATATCACTTATAGTTTTCAAGAAGTAGTCGCTACAAACTTATTTTTATAAAAATCTATTTTTAGCTTTGGACGGCCATCTTGGAATTTCCGGCC